>PVHP010000517.1:10051-142623 GCA_004024765.1 Zapus hudsonius
TTTTTTTTTTTTTTTTTTTTTTTTTTTTTTTTTTTTTTTTTTTTTTTTTTTTTTTTTTTTTTTTTTTTTTTTTTTTTTTTTTTTTTTTTTTTTTTTTTTTTTTTTTTTTTTTTTTTTTTTTTTTTTGCCTGGGCGCTTTCCTGCTTTGATTTCCCTCCTGACTCTACCTAAAATAAATCTCATAATTCATAATTTACCCTTCTCTGAGTGTGCATTTTCAATTCTTTAATAACTTGGATAAGAACTAAAAGTTGGGATTCGCTGGCCTGGAGTCTCCTGCATCTTTATAAACATCTAATCCCTCCCAGGACTCTAACCCCACATTATCATCACCAGCTAGGCTGAGGCATGAGGACTGTGATTTGGAGGAGTGTCTGGACTATATAGAAAGTTCAGGGCTGGTGAGATGGCTCAGCAGTTAAGGCACTTGCCTCCAGTGCCTAAGGCCCCTGGTTCAATTCCCCAGTACCCACATAAGCCAGACCCACAAAGTGGTGGCCCTGGTTCTCTCTCCCTCTCTCTCTCTCTCTCTCTGTATACATACATATATATATATATACCTACTTGAAAATGAATAAATAAAATATTTTTAAAAGAAAGTTCAAAGTCAGCCTGAGAGCCTGAAAGCCTAAGCTGTGTAGAAAAACTTGGTCCAAAAATAAATAACCACCTCTATCATCAAGACATTCATTAATGCTTGGTAAGCTGGCTCTCACCATGGACAGAAAAAAATCTTCTTCTGCCTCCTTTCACTTCCCAGGGAAAGCCTTGGCATTATTTAATGAAGCCCACTTCCCCTGCATGAATAGACACAAAAGAGGTGCCATGTTCATGCCATCCCTCTGATTGTGAGTCAGTTTAGGGGTAACAGGGCCCTACCAAAAATAGAACTGAAGAATGTCTTGGAGAATCTAGGTCATTCCACTTTGCTACAGTTCAGAAATACCAGAAGGTCCTGGGGCCATGCTTATGTCTCTCCCTTGGAGGAGTTCTTCTACTTTATGAGATAATCACCCCCTTCCAAGAAGGCCCTTCCTGGAGAATTAAGATTTCTCGGAAAACTGCCCTTTCCAGAAAACCTGACCCCACCCACCTAGTAGCAGGACTGGGCTAACTAACTCATAAAAGACCCCAATCTGGGTCTCCAGGTGGGCTTCTCGTTGTCTGAACAATCCCTGGTGCCCCTTTCTTAGGTAAGAGCTCTGAATTTTTTTTTCTCATAAGCTCTCCTTATCTTAAAGCTCTCCCTCCTAAAGCTCTAAGCTATAATAAAATCTTTCTAAACCTTATCCTCTGGTCTGTGTATTGCATTTGTTGAATTTCTAAGATAAGAGACCAGAGCCCTCTGACTCAGTGGAAGTTTTGCGTGGCATGAGAGTCTGGGACCCTAACTCCTGAGTTATTGCCCACTTAAGAGCTGAGAAAGGCTCCAACGCTGTCAGAGACTCCAAATTCCTGTGTTATCTGGAAAAATGAGCCTTTGATTCTGTTTTCTCCCCTGACCACTGCTTCAGCCTCAAACCATGCAGCAGGCACCTGAAGTGACAATTTATATTTTCTTACTTTGCAGTCAAAGGCAATGACGACTTTTAAACAATCGAATGACAGCTCTGCTATTGTTGCTGGAGCTGGGTCAGAGCCTGGGACTGGGTATCCCTACCACACCAGGCTCCTGTCCTCAGTAAGCCAATTAATTAGAAGAGTCAAATTAAGAGTGACGAGCAGAAAAAGGAGATTTATCTAATGTGGTCATACTGGGGAGAGAGACAAAGGGATCCAGGGACCACCACTCCCCAAGCCCATTTTTATGGGTCCTGCATAATGTTGAAGTATAAGTAGAGGGCCAGAGGCAGGCAGCGTTAGTCATGTGTGTTCTGCCCAGTATCATTGCCAGGGCTGCACTGACTCCTGCCAGGTTGTCTGACAAGCTTTCAGCACAGTTTGCAATCTCTTTCCAGGAGAGAAGATCCCTCTGTCTGGCACCAGGATTCAGTTCTTTCCTTCTTCCAGTATGAGGTGCCTGGAAAAATACCAATCTTGAGCCCTTTGCTTCGGTACTCATAGCTGAAGGGAAGGGCACAGTGACTCTTTAGAATATCCTTTTAAAATATTTTTACCTTTTCATTTATTTAGCTATTTATCTGTGAAGAGAGAGAGGGAGAGAGAGACAGAATGGGTGGCCCATGGCACCTTCCTGCCACTGTAAATAAGCTCCAGATGCATGCACCACTTTGTGCATCTGGCTTTACGTGGGTACTGAGCAATCGAATCCCAGCTGTTGAACTTTTTGGGCAAGGACCTTTTATAGCTGAGTCATCTCTCCAGCCCTGGAATATCTTTCTACCTGTCAGGATGGTTACACTATTTCCCTGTTGGGAGGAGGCCTGTGCTCAGTGTGAGGAGAGTTTGCATCTATTTTCTATTCAAATTTCCCAGAAAATGAATCCCATCTGCTCAGAGGTATGCACCACCAGGCTAGTCCTGCATGAATATGCAGACCCTGAGTGTTGGTGCCTTTCTGGGGAGAAGAAACTGCAGACCCTGGCCTGCTTGACTTAGCAAGACCCAGGGAACAAGAAAAGACGGGCTGGAAAAGAAAACACAGGTGAAAGTATCGTGGCATGAAGCAGTGCAGCTGTATTTGAAGAAGTGGCATTTGTGAGAGAAGCTTTAGGGCCAACATGAGGACAGTATAGGAAGCTTAGAGCATCAACCAGCTGTTGAGGCAGACTCATATGAGGCCCTGAGACCAACCCCCAGGACTCAAATTTTTAAAAAGTGGCATATTATATTTATCATACTGATACTCCTGGGGTCCTGGGGTGGATGCCTTTGGCTTGCTAGCTTGCTAGTCTAATCTGTTTTGTGAGCTCCAGGCGAATGAGAAACTCTGTCTCAAGAAAAGGTGGATAATGTTCTTGAGAGAAAAGAAAAGACGCCTGAGGTTGGCCTCTGGCTTCCACATGCATGCACACACATGTGCATGCACACACACACGCACACACACACACATGCACATTGTTGTATTCAGCTCCATGCTGCTGGACAAACACCTGACCAAGAGCAGCTTATAGGAGGAAAGTGTTTATTTCAGACTTACAAATTCCAGGGAAACACCATCAATGATGGTAGAAGGTGGATTATTTCCATAGATCCAAGCAGAGAGACACCATCAAATAGCCAGCAAGCCAGAGCACCAGCTGCTCTCCACATACCTCAGAGCTGGACTCAGAATCTGCCCCCCCCCCCCAGTGACACATCCCCAGTAGTATGGATCTGCCTGCCAGGGGCTCAAGTTGCAAGCTCAGTTTTAACAAAACGTCACTTATGGGGCCATCCATTCAAACATTCAAATGATCACATACAAACTACCACATATATATGCCCACAGATACCTGCATATGCACACACAATAAAATAAAAATAAATTCACAGTTCAAAGCTTACATTTCCTTCATGAAGTTTCTTGCTTAGCCCTTTTGGGGGGGGGGACAGGTGGTGTCTTTCCTTCTGTAAGCCTCTTTGCTACTCAGAATTACATGAAAACAAAATAGAGATATTTTTCCATTGAACTATTTGCCTCTCCATAGGGCTGGTCTAACTGGTCCAAATCAGATCCAACATCTCGGAGTAAAGTTATCTGTCACTCCAGAGTCATAATGAGAAACACAGATTTCCTAAATCTCACAGATGACACAAAACAGCAGATTCATTATCTGAGCAACATTGGGGAATTACTTCCTATTTCCTTTTCAATGTCGAGTCATTATGCAGTGGTCTGAAGCTCATGGTTAGAGCATGAAGAGCCATTTATTCTGAAAGGTACCGATTCCATTTGTCTATGAAGTAGATAGTAATGTACTCTTTCCCAAAGGGAGCAACAGCAAGAAACGGAAATGTAATTTATTTTTTATTGCTGAGTTGGGCTTTTTCAAATGATTTTTGCAGACATATCTTTAATAGATTTTCAGACATATTTTATTTGTTGAAAAATTTCCATGCCCTTGCATAATTTCAATTATTCAATGGGAACCAGTTTGGGGAATTGTTCCAGCCATTTATTCAGCTCTTTGAATAAGCCATATTTATTACTTAAATTGATTACTTTGTCCATTTGGAGATTAGCTTCGATGAGTGGGGATTAGAAGAGTGTTGCAGATCCCTCCCCCTGCAGTCACAGGGGGACATTTTTTGCATCATGGGGGCAGCTTGTTAGCTGTTTTGTATCTGGATTGCTTGCTGGAATGGTCTAGGTGAAGCTGTTCAGAGAGGAAGGTCGGCTTTGAAGTCAGGCACCATTTCACCAAAGGTGAAACATTCAGCTGCAAGCACATGGGCTTGTCTCCAGAATACTCCTTGATTCAGGGGCTCCACAGAGCTGGTCCAATACCTCTGACAGCTCTGTGTGTTTTGGGAGCAGAGATAGATACTGTATGTTTGAGCCTTCATGACAGTAAAAAAAAAAAAAGAGTCAAGGAAAAAAGGCCAATTAAGCATGACCTATCTCTTTGTTTTGGGAAATCAGATTTTTCCAGACGATTCCAACTGATGCCTATCCACCTCGACATAACCCAAGCTGGTAGCCCAACTCCCATCTTCTTTCCCAGCTCTCTCCTCTCTCTCTCTCTCTCTCTCTCTCTCTCTCTCTCTCTCTCTCTCTCTCTCTCTCTCTCTCCTCATGTATTCCCGGCTGGTCTAAAATTCCCCATTTTCCCAAGAATTACCTTGAATTTCTGATGTTCCTACCTTCACCTTCCAAGTGCACCAACTACCACATCTGGTTTATGAGGCACCAGATATTGAACCTGGGGCTTTGTACTTACAAAGTAGTCACTCTACCAGCCGTGATACATCCCCCAACCACTTTTATTATTACCATTTTAGATTGATTATTTATCAAAATATTTTGAATGAACTAGGTTAAATTAAATAGACTATTAAATTTAATTTCTCAGTTTTTTTTTCTTTTACTACACAACTTATCAGAAAATTTAAATTGTCTTGGTACCTCAAATTTATAGCTCTTGCTATATTTCTTCCATATCATAGTGCTATGAACTATTTATTGCATTATATGGTTATAATTTCTCTGATTCGCTGTGAAAACTAGGAAGTCAAGGAGAGCACCTTCCAGAGCCCAGAGAAATGCTTGCATAAATAGTATATACCTATTGGTTGAATAAAGGAAGTTACCACCACTGGGGGGAAAATGGCAACTGCCCAATGATTCTGAAATATTTATAAAATTAGTTGAAATCATGTGCTGTTTTGAATGGCCTCACATACTAGCCTTCTTTTTATGTGTGTGATATGTATAAGTTAATGTGTTAGAAAACACGTGTGTGGATACACTCGCACATGTATGCATGTGGAGGTCAGAGATTGATGTTAGGCACCCTCCCCAATCACTCTCCTGTTTATTTTGATGAAGCAGGGTCTCTCACTCAATCCCAGAGCTCATCAACTCAGCTAGCCCCAGGATTCCTTGCAACTGCCTCTCAGACTCTGGGATTTTAGGTGCCCACCACACCACCCAGCATTTATGGATGTTGAGGTCCTCACACTTTATCCATGGAACCATCTCCCAAGCCCCAATTCTAGTCTCTCACATGTGAAGAGGATGATGGTCAATGCATGTGATGGTATGGATGTTCATATATTTATCACAGGGATAAAAGAAATTAACAATCCAAGGTACATGTAAACTCGAGCTTGAATATTCCTCTTGTAGGTGGGTTAGGTAGGCAACTGACGGCCACCCTTGCTCAGGGTTCATTTCAGGACAGTGCTCCATATCTTTCATTCCTGCTTCACCAGTATTTTTCAGACTAGCAGTACGAGCATCACCTGTGAGCTTGTTAGAGATGCAGAACTTCTGGTTGCATCCCAGACCTATTGAATCAGAAGCTATGCTTCAACAAGATCTTTGCTAATTGTATGCCATCAAAATTGGCTAAGCCTGGAGTGCATGTTTTTGTTCCTCATTGCTAAGGAAGAAGGCCACCTGGGAACTTGGCTATGATGCCTTTTTATCATTGCACATTTTTGCTAAAAGTGTTTTGAGCTTCTCACATTATGTAAGAAGCTATCCTGGGCCCTGAGATAGGAAGAGGAAGTGGGCACATGGCTCTTGGCTGTGTGTCTTACTGAGGAGGGTTCATTGTCTGTGAAAGCAGCTGGACCCCCTTGAATGCCAAAGAACTCTGCAAGAAGGCTCGGAGGAAGTCAGAAAGGGCATAAATCGAACCCATACACAGCTGCTTCATGAATTTTGCACTCTGAGGTGTCTGGAGAAAAGGCAATATCTAATGCTTCCTAGTTTTCCAAGAAGGAAACTTCCCCAGAATGTATCTGCATGGAGACCCAAGAATCTGCAAAGCTTCCATCCTCATCCTGGTCCCCAAGCACAGGCTCCATCAGGCTTAATTCCCTTTGCCTGAATCTCTAGGGTAGACTTTTCTCACTCTGGGGAATGCCAATAGTGTTCTAGTCACACCTGTGTGGTCCTGAAAACAAAAGCAAGTTAAACTGAAGCCCCAGCAGTGCTAAGCCACACTGTGGCTGATGGGATACAGAGAGGCATCAAGGAACTCTTACCAGAGCAATCAGACCATTGAGATACCAGAATTCTTTTCCCTTGTGTCTACAATTGCAATCCACTCATGTGGTCGATTAGGTTAATTCAATGTCTATGGTATGTGCTATAAGGGATACAGAGAGACCTGTCCTGGCAAGAGAAACTGACTGATCAACATAATACCTAAAACTCTCCATGGGTCCCGTGGCTTCACATACCTCGATACTAGGATCCCATGAAAGAAGGCTCCCTAGGTCATTTCACAAATGTTCCTGATGTTTCTACTTTTCTTTCGCTTTTTCGTTTTATTTTGTTTTTCGAGGAAGGTTGTCACTCTAGCCCAGGTTGCCCTGGAATTCACTATGTAGTCTCTAAGTGGCCTCAAATTCATGGCAATCCTCCTACCTCTGCCTCCCAAGTGCTGAGGCATGTGCCACCATGACTGGCTGTTTCTGCTTTTCACTATGACTTGCCTCTTTAATTGCTGTATTGAGGATGGGTGGATATGCCATCCTCAAGCTTGTTTGTTCTGTCAGAGTCCAGGCTCCGATCCTAATAACTCCAGTAACTGTCTACCCAATCAGAGCACTTTTCAGTCTTGCAATTCTGAGGCTGTTCCTGTCTCCCTGTACTGGATATATCTGCATGTGACGGTTTGATTCAGATGTCCCCCAGAAACTAATGTGTTTTGAATGTATGGTCCTCAGCTGGTTGCAATTTGAGAGGTGGGGCCTTGCTGGAGGCAGTATGTCACTAGGTGCAAATCTAGAGGTTTATTAACGACCCTTCCTCCTGCTTGCCAGTGTTCAAGCAGCTTACTCTCTTGCTGCTTCCCGCCCACTGCTGTGGCAAGATATGATGTCCAGTCTCTGATCTGTCATCCTTTCACTGCCATGATGGAGTTTATCCTCGAAAGAATGTAAGTCAAAATAAACACTTTCCTCCCATCAGCAGCTTTTGGTCAAGTGTTTGGTCCTAGCAACAACATTGTGGTGTTTGCTGTTGAGTCCTCACAATGCAGCAGGCTTCCTCTAAGTGTTCACATAAGGCCAAGAACACTTGATGTACTGGGTGATTGGCAGAGGGAGTGATGGTGTTGATGATAGATGTTTAGAGAGGAATACTTGGAGAAAGTGCATCAGCCAGCCAGAGCAAGTGCTGTGGTGCCCTGTGTTTGTCTGTGAGGACCTCTCCATATAAATCCCATTGAAGAACAGGAGTTTCCCAGGTCAGAGAGAGGTAGATGGAAGGAGCCAGGCTGTAGCACAGTCTCAAAATCTTGACTCAACACTCAAGGCTAGGTAGAGTCATTAATTCCACAGCTGGGAATCTTCCTTATGATTTATTGGTCTGGACTTTGGCATTTAAGGAGCCAACTTGCAAAACTTCAACAACTGGAAGTTGTGGTTTTCCTTGAGAGTTTGCAGAGACAACTGCACGCATGTTGGCACCCACTTCAAATTCCTCTCTTCCCTATGTGGGGAAGAGTCAAAGAAATGTGAAGAATTCAGATCACGGTTTAGCACCCTGAAAGCTGCAAGGATTCCTCCCACTCTAGAGGAATCGCATACCTCCTCCTCTGTTCCTCTATCACTTGTCAACATCTTCATCAGCTCATGAGCAAAACAAGGCAGTCACCTCTTCTAGAAGGTATCCATGCTTTCTTACTGCTTTCACACTGCCAATATAGAAGTTCTTTTAAAACCTGCTCAAGGGAGCTGAGGAGATAGCTTATCATGCAAACTTGAAGACCTGAAAATTCACCTTCAGTACCCACATAAAAAATCAGGTGAGATGACACATGTGTGTAATCTCAGAACGAAACAGGAGGATCCCTGGAACTTGTTAGCCGGCCAGTCTAGACTACTCGGTGATCTCCAGGCCAATGATTTCCAGACCCTGTGGTGGTGGCTGGTATTCTTGAGGACACATGCAGTTGTTTGCTGGCATGCACACACACACACACACACACACACACACACACACATACACACACACAAACACACACACATACACACACACCTGTCAAGAACTAAGAGTAAAAAGCACAACTCCCTAAAATAGCATCAATGACCTTCCACCCTGCTTTTCCACACTGATTATTGTTAAGCGTGGATACCTAATGTGTTCTCAAAGCCATAAAAAAGTCTTGCTCCCTAGGGTATCAGTATTGGGAGATGATGTAGACTTTTAAGAGGTAGGGCCTAAAACAATGTTGGGAGAAAGCAGGGGACACTGCTCTACGACAGTGCTCTACCAGCATGACAAGATATGTACACCTATACAATAGTGGTCCCCAACCTAGGTGGGTAATCAAGGGCTCTCTGACTAAGAGATCTGCTCAGTGGAAAGGAACCCATAGCTGGAACTGGGATTCAAGCCAAACTCCTATGGAGACAAAGAATCTGGACTCCAAGGGGAAGCTTCCACTAACCATGGGCCTAAAGAGAGGCTATGCACATTGCAATCTTGCCAAATTGACAATGCTTATTCCATTTGACCTGTGATGATCTCATTCTACATTGGAGAATCTGTTTTTATCTGTCAGAAGGCAGTGAGAACCGTGGACAACATAATTCTACCAACAAGACCAGAATTAATAGCTGACTCCCTGGCAGGTGATGAACCTTCCCTAACACATAGGTCCCAGGAGAAACCACAGAGGAAGTGGAGAGATGAGCAAGAGTGCAACTTCTACAGCGAGCACGACCACCTGAGCCAGGGTCATGAAGATAGACAGACACCAAGGATATTCAAAACATTCCAAAGCAGAAATCTAGAATCTGCTAAGAGCTCAACAGATAAACTTGCCCACAATGGCTCAGAGAATTTTGTGGAAGAGGATGTGGAAAGATTGTAAGAGCCATGTTGAGGGAATATCCAGAGGCATTACTCTCCTCCCCATGACTGCTGCTCACATTACATATATCCCTCCATTTCATGGAACATTCCAGCAATCCCACCAAGGAGGACCTTCGGTGGAATGGGGGTAAGGAGGAGAGAAACAGTGCTACCAACACATGACATGTTCATACAAAGCTTCTACTTAATAAAAAAAAATAAATGAAAAAGAGATGGGGCCTACTATGAGATCTTTAGGTCACTGGAAATGTACCCTCAAAGGGAAATAGGAATTGAGTTCTCTCTCTCTTTCTCTCTCTCTCTCTTTCTCTCTGTCTCTCTGTCTCTCTCTGTCTCTCTCTCTGTCTCTCTCTCTGTCTCTCTCTTCTTTGTCTCTCTCTCTGTCTCTCTCTGTCTCTCTCTGTCTCTCTCTCTCTCTGTCTCTCTCTCTCTCTCTCTCTCTCTATCTATCTCTATCTCTCTCTGCAGGCTGAAGATGTGACCAGCTTCTCTGGGTCATGATTCTTATCAAGACATGCTATGTACAAATCAATGTTACTACCCAATTATAGACATAGACATCCATAATGATAAACCAAAATAAAACTCTCTTTTTCTAAAGCAACAAGCATCAGATATTTTGTTACAACGACATGAGCTTTACTAATACAAGTACAACACTCAAGCTTTCCCTGGAACCTATCCTTTGTTCTCCAGTCATTTGTCACTCCCAGCCTATGTCCCTCGTCTCCATGGCCCCCCTGCCAAAATGGTACTGGCCATCCAGAATTTGTAGGGATGCCTGCCACCTTCTCTCTGAGTGGAATCCCAATTGCCTCAATAGAAATGAACTCCTCCCTTTGTATGTTCCCATAAAACCTGCCTTTTCTCTGTTCAATACTTTTTTGAAATGGTTTTCAGATATTGGAATTAATTCGATGAAGGTTTATGGAAGATGGTCTCTTTTAGTACACAAGAGTGAAGATTTCCCCAAAAAGCAATCCACCTGTAATTAGCACATCAGTGCGTTGCTCTGTGTTCTGTGTAACCTAAGGGTTTCTGTATTTAATGACCCTAATTAAAACTCTTAGCATATCAAAGGTTTTTTTTTATAAAAACAACAGTAATTAGCTTTGGAAATTTCCATGATTTGTTACTTTGTCAAGCTCAATATTAACTGCACACCCAACTCCCACCCAATCCCTGCTCACAAGTCTCCCAGACAAAGCTTTAAGACTGAATCTCATTTTCCATGGAGGGGAAATAGTATGGGGATGGTTTTCCAACCCATTTCTCTCTCACCTCTCTCAAGAAAGAAAGCCCTGTAGTTTTTAAGGACAAGCAACTCAAGGACTAATTATCAATTGTTTTCTCTACCTGGCATTACTCATATCAGCTTACAAGAAAATGCTAGAATACCCATGTTTGATATCCTTCTATTACCAAATTCCAGAGACGTCACCAGCAACATTTCTTAGAAGAGATTGTCTGTGTATTCTTTCTTCCTATCCTTACTTTCTTACTTCCTGTTCTCCATTTTAAAATTAAACTTATATTTATGTTGCACTATTCATAGATATTCCTTGAGTAAAATTGAAGATAAGTAAGAGAAAATTGACAGTATCTGGACTATCTGGAAACTACTAAGTTCATGGTAAACTACATTTCCCAGCTTCCCCTGCCACTAATGATGAACACTTGCATTCTCCTGAAGTGTGAGATGCATCCTGTCTATCCACCAATGAAATACAAGAGGTGGTGATGTGTATTACTTCTTGACATGGTCCCTAAGCTCCCTGTGTACACTCCTTTACACACTTTTTTACCCCAATATGCTTGAATGGTAAACACTAGATTGTTTTGAAAATGGCATAATTAATTCTAGCCTTGGTCAATGAGTAACTTCCATAAATGGTCTGATAAACAGCCAATGAAGAATAATCTACTGAAGAAAGCCTATGAAAAATCAGCAAGAAGGGACAGAGGAGACAGCTCAGTAGGTAAGATGCTTACCTCCCAAGCAAGGGGATATGACTTAGATCCCCTGAACTCAAGTGAAGAAAGGCCAGGCATGGTGGTATAGGCTTATAATTCCAACAATAGAGAGGGAGAGACAGGTGGATCTCTAGGACTCACAGACTAGTCAGTCTAGCCAAATCAATGGGCTCTGGGCTAATGACTATGTAAAAATTAAAAAGGTGCACAACACCTGTAAAACAACCAAGGACATCCTGTGACCTCTACATTTCAGCCACACATATATATGAGCACACACACACACACACACACAATTCAACAAGGAAATAAGGGTGTGGTTGTATTTAAGACATGATAATTCTTTCGTCTCCTTCCCCCCCACTCAGCAATGTGGAGATTCTATCCCTGACTCCACATCCGGGACATAGGACACGAATGAGGCATCTCTTCTCCTTCTCCTCATTCCTTGTTGCCAAGGACAACCTGTTCTAGTCCACTTCCTATTGCTGAAACAGAACACCTGAGACTAACTTATAAAGAGAAGACTTTATTTTGGATCCTGGTCCTGGAAGCCTAAATGCAGAGCACCAGCATGCGCCCAGCTTCTGGTGAAAGCCACATGTCGCTCCATGCATAATGGAAAAGCAGAAGGGTGGCACTCGTGTGAAAGAGGAAACAAGAAGAAAAAAAAAAAAAAACAAGGAAGCCCATCTCATTTTGTCACAATCTGCTCCGGTGGTAACTAATTCAGCCCTGCAAGAGCTCACTGCAAGCATTAACTCTTAACAACCTAACACTTCTTAAAGCCCCATTACCTCTCAACACTATTACATTGAGGACCAAGACGTAAGACTTTTTGGTGCAGGGAAACCATTTTCAAACATAGAGCAGATGGTAGGAATGTAACTCAGTTAGTAGAGGGCTTACCTAGCAAGCAAGAAGTCCTGGGTTTTATCCGCAGTGCTGCATCAAGCAGAAATGGTGGCACAGGCCTATAATCCCAGCACTTGGGAGGTAGAGGCAGGAGTTCAAAGTCATTCTGAGCTACACAGTGAGTTCTAGGCCAACCTAAGTTACAAGAGATCCTGTCTCAAAAATAAATAAATCCAATAAAACCTAGAGAAGGTATTACATGAGTGTATTAAGGAAGGGTAGGCTCCAATCAACAGCTTTTAAATTCGGCCAAATATTCCACTCAGTGAGGGGGAGCCCTTGACTGGAACTGGAGATTCAGGGCGATATGCACCGGATCCTGTACTCTTGGGCTCCCAAGAAAAGATGCACTATGCAAGCGATTGATGGGGAGGCTACTAAAAATAGAATCTAGGTAATCCAGAATTGTGTATATTTGTTAACCTAGACTGATCTCACTCTCCGATGGAGATTGTGTTTGTATTTCTCAGGATGCAGCGAGAGAGCTGGGGCCCATCTAACCCTACCAACTGACTGTAGGCCGATAGCTGAGATTCTGGCAAGAGATGAGCCACCACAGTCATATGGAGGAGGCTCCATATGGAACCCTGCAGAGAATGACCGGATGAACAAGGGACCCACAGCCACAGCCATTCAATCAACAGAGGATAAGCCAGACAGAAACCAATGATTTTTGAAACACAAAAACCCCTAAGCTCACTACATTAAATAAAGCAGCCTTAATATTCACCCACCATGACTCAGGGAACGGCAGAGGGGGCAGAAAGATTGTGAGAGCCGTGGTGGGGGAGACTATTCAGAGGCATGGCACCCCTCAGTAACAACACACTTGGGCCAGGAGAACTGGGCTGAATACTAGGTTATCCATGGTCCCCTGCCACAAGGACTGATCCAGATGGCCCACAGAGGAGGATATCCAGCTGATTGGGGATGGGAAGGGGGGAGGCATCGGGGAATTGGGGATAACAACTCATTGTTGGACCACTAAATAATGTAACTCATTATGGACAATAAAATAAATTTTAAAAAAAGGAAGGGTAGGCTCTCTTCTTCCCCCCATGAGAGAAAGGCTTCACTTTGGAGGTGTCATTGATGAATACTAGGTCTTGGATAAACTCTTGTCTTGACTTGTGAGACAGTAGCTCTATCCCAGGAGAGTCCAACTGAGAGGCTGCCAGCCTCCTGGAGGACGCACTTCATTATAAAATAGTCTTCATGGCCCAGCTCCAGGGTCCTGGATGAGAGATTTTTGCCTAAGAGTAGGAGAAGCTGGTAATAAAACAAATAGCTCCTGATCTCCTCCTGAAAGAAATGACTTCCTCTGTCCTGAAGCATGAGGACGTATATGCTTAAGGTCACTGTGATGTTTTATATTGATTGCCAGCCTGACAGGATTGAGAATCAACTTGGAGACAGATCTCTGGTCAGGTCTGTGAGGCAGTTTCTAGACTACTTAAAGCAGAAAGACCCAACCTAAATGTGGGCAGCATCATGCAATGTGTTGAAACCCCAAATAAATAAAAAGGAGAAAGCAAGCTGAGCACTGGCACTGATCACTCTCTGCTTCCTGACTGTGGATGCAATGTGACCAGCTGTATCATATTCCTGCCATAATACATTGTACCCTCAAACTGTGAGCTAAAATAAGCATTTTCTTTTTGAAATTGATCTTGGTAGGTATTTTGTAACAGCAATGAGAAAAATAACCAATAAGGTCACTCTAAGGAAGAATGAAATTCTGTAATGGGAAGAAGGTCAAGGACCTATTGGCTACATTATATACTTGCTGGTCTTTAGGAGGGGGTGTGGCTAAGGCATCTAGTAGAAGCTTGCATGGGGCCAGAGGGTACATCAGACACTTCCCTCAGAAACTCTTCCTATAACAATAACATTGGCAAGATGTGGGTGATCCCTCAGGGCATCTCTTCATATACCAATGACTAACTCCAACCTTGTAATTGTGTAGAATTGGAATGTTACCGGTCCCTAGCCTGCTTAAAAACCATTGACCATTATTGAGTAGATTTTTTTTTTTTGGAATTTACAAACAAATCCTTACCTTCCACCAACCCAAAAGCTAAGAATGTCATCAGATAACCTCAGAGACTTATAGAAGAGATTTCCATGCGGAGTTATAGCCCGCCTGCCTGATATTTCCACCCATGCATTTTTAAAGTGCTCTGTTCTATGACTTTATTTTGTTCTGTTACTATAAAAACTTCATGAAATGTTGAAACATGGAATTTATGGTAACCTGAAAGTGTGTTCCTGGGCTATGGTCACTCATATTTTGCTCCAGAATAAACTGGAGCCAAACAGAATAATACTCCTTTTGAGGTGAGAGTTGTGTTTTGGGATTTCAGAATACAGGATGTGCATTAGTTATTCCCCCAGATTCTTGGTCCTTTTGACTTAGAATGAGTTTCACCATTACCATCCCTGGTGCTCAGACCGTCACTGTTGGATGAAGCCATTGTAGTAACCAGCTTACACTGCTGAGCACAGTTTAAGGGAAGAAGAAGGGATTTATTTGAAGCTTACAGATCCACTCAGAGAGAGAAAAAGTCCACCAAGAACAACTCCAAAAGCCATCAAGTACACACAGGGAACTCCAGATCCACCCCCAGAAACAAATCATGACTGGATCCTAGGATCTACCCAAGGTGGCACCTCCTCCAGCCAGGCAGATAGAGAAAGCCTTTAATAAACTTCTCAATCTATTGGGGGACCTCCATTCAAACTACCACAGCTACGTTACTGATTCCATGATTTTTCAGCGTGCAAATGACCTACTATGCATCATTTTAGTTTCCATAATCATGTAAGGCTATTCCCCTAATAAGTCCTAGACAGCTGTCAGATAGATCAATTGATGATCAATGGATAGATAGACATATCAATAGACTGATACTGTATCACCCTGTCTTGTGTAAATTTCTGATTAATATACTAACATATCTGGCTAAAATAAAATGTCATATAACAGCAAGTGTTTTGGGATGAGAAAATGTCAGAATCTCCATACATCTCACACATTGTGAGAGTGTAAGAACGAAGCTGAGGTGGGTTAAATAAGCATGGGGGTAGGGGGAGAGTCAAACAACAAGTTGGATAGAATGTGATGCAGTCACAGAATTGTATTGTAGCAAGACTTCCAGAAACCAGCTGGAACCAACGTGGTCAACCTAGATGACTGATAACTGACCTTCATCTCATTATCATGTCATTTCCAATTGAGCATGGCGACACATACAGTGTTCCCAGCTCTTGCGATGCTGAGGCAGGAAGATCTCGAGTTCTAGGCCTTCCTGAGCTATAGAGTGAGACCTTATCTCAAAAAATGAAAATAAGGACCAGAGAGAAGGCTCACAGGTTAAAGGGGCTTGCTTATAAAGCCTGATGGCCTAGGTCGATTCCCCAGTACTCAGATCTGTCTCTCTGTCTGTCTTTCTCTAATAAATAAGTGAACCTCAAGCCTTCCCCTAAGCGATGCAGCCATTTTGGAAGAGTCTGGAAATTCCTTGAATAGTCAACAAGTACAGGTGAGGATGTGGACAAGAGCAGACACTTATACACTCCTGGTGGACATATAAACCATTACAAGGTCTATGGTCTATCAGTATGGAAGCTGTACTACCCACCAGGTGACCCAAATATGCCACCCCTGGGTATTTACCCAAAGGACCGTAAGTCAACACATCTCGGAGGTGTTTGCACATCCATATTTATTGCCTCACTATTCACTATTGCTAAGTTACAGAAGCCATCTAGGTGTCCAACAACAGAGGAGTGAATTAAGAAAATGTGGAGCATGCACACAACGAAATCTCTTCACCCTCAAAGGAGAATGAAGTGTGACAGAGATGGGAACACATGAAATTAGGAAATGGTAGGGTTTGTTTCAAAGTAACCGAGATATGAAGCAAATCTACATGAAAATGTGGTACATGTACACACTATGGAGCTTCCTTAGCCATGAAGAGGAGTGAATTTATTGCATTTGCCAGAAAATGGATGGAACATTTTAAGTGAGATAAGTCCGATTCAGAAAGAGAACTAGCAACTGTTTTATCTCATATGCTAATCATATACAGATACATATGTGTATTCATATATGTGTATGAAAGAGAAAGGGAATGACAAACAGAGATGTCTAAATGGATGTAGGAGGACCAAGAGAGGGTGGTAAGTCAAAGAAGGAGGGCAAAATATTGGAGACAGGAAGGAAGGACACCAGTAAGAGGGGAAGGCGGCAGAGATGAGTAGTGGGGGAGAATCTGAGTAATGGAGTGACTCATATGCATGAAAATGTCATAATGAAACCTTTTATTTTGTACACTAAAATCTAATAGAGGGACTGGGGACATGGCTTAGCAGTTAAAGGTGCTTGCTTGCAAAGCCTGCCATCCTGGGTTCAGATCCTCAGCCACCCACATAGAGCCAGATAGGCATTCATTTTAAGTGGCTAAAGACCCTGGTGTACCCCACTGCTCACACATGTGCACAAATAAATAAATAAGAATTAAAAAATTTAAAAGTAATAGAAAAAAGGAACAGAAAAAACATTGATTTAAGACAATTTAAATAGGTTAATTGTATTGCATGTGAACTGTACCTCATTAAAGCCACTAGAAATCAGCTTTAATCACAGAATATTGAGGTCTATTTGTTGTAACAGTTCAGCCTTACCTATATAATACAACCCACAGCCTCACAGTCCAGGGGTATGCTGACTTGGTGTATACATAGCATGCCTTCTTTCATATGAATATCACTTTTTCAAAAGAAAATTAATCCTCTATTATAGCATCTTTCATCTAATTATAACTACCTCAAGTGTCAGCCAATATATTTTATTCTTTTTATTTAATATCCAGCATTAACATTTGTCTGCTACTGCTAGCTTAAAACCTTGAGTGTTGACACACTACTGAGGCTTTTTCTTTTCACTTTATCAAAGAAATTTCAGTTTTTAAGATTCTTCCTCCTTTTAAGTTTTTTCTTTGTTATTATGTTTTACAATCTGGAAGGTTTTTCTCAACTTTATATATCAACCCTTGATCACATAATCACACTTTAAATTTTCAGTCCTGGCTTTCCTTTTATAGCACCTTCCTTTTCATGTATATAAAAGTCTCTCTTATGTCTCTGAAGATAATAATTATGTTTTATTTTAAATATTTGTCCAATTTCCACACTTTTTGCTTCCTTGGAGGTCCTTTCATCCAACCTCAACCCTTACTTATGAGTTTGAGTATCTGTGTTTCATCACAGAGAGCACCTTGAGCTCCCGGTCATGTTTAAAAGTAAGTCATCCAGGGAACTGAGTGGAAGAGGGGGCAGAAAGATGGTAAGAGCCATGGTGGGGGAGAATATCCAGAGACATTGCCCCCCTCAGCAACAATGCACAAAGAGGGGGAACCTGGCTTCCTCCTGCGCTTTTTAACCTTCTACCCCATGAACTGATCCAGTAGGCCCACTGAGGAGGTGTTGCAGGGAGTGCTGGGGATTAGAATTTAGATAACACCCAGCAGAATTCCAATGTGCCCCCAAATTTAAGGATTACCCGGATTCTTGCCTACAAAATTAAAGAATTAAAATCATAGACAACAAGATATTAAGGTATAGTGGGAGACTTTATTATTTAAGGGAACATGGAGAGTTACAGAGTTCTCCAGCCACCAGTGTGGGGAGAAAAACATGGAGAGTTTAACAGAACTTATGCTTGTTTAGCTAAACAAGCAGAAAAGGGGAAAGATCATGAGAAGAAAAGATTCATGTGGAAGAGAAATCCAGCTCCTCACCACAGGCTGTGGTGGGGGCTGGGGAGACCTTAAGGGTCCCTGGAGAGTCAGAGGTCTTTTTGCCAGCCTGCCATGTGGAGCGATAAAACAAAGGTCCTTGGGAATTAAAGTTCCCTCGGGTGAGTCAGAAAGACAGATGATTGGTTCATACCTAACCAATCAGTTTTAGCCCCTAGGTTGTAGCTCTAGATAGACACCTCCCACTCAAAGAGAGGGTATATCTGGATCTGCCTGACCCATCACAGAGGGACCCCAGTGGGCTGGAGACAGGAAGGAGGGAAATGGGGTGCCATCATAAGATTTGCTCATGTAATGTGTCTAATTAAGGATAATAAAGATATCAACAATAAAAAAATAAGAGTCAAGCATGATTGCAGTTGTGTGCACAAGAAGAGAGAGTGTAACTGTATAGTCATGGACTGGGCATCTGATTCTTTTGATTTGGATGTTCAAATGTGAGTTTCTGGAGTTTTTGTTTGTTTTTCTTATTTTTTTGTCTTGCACTGAACAGTTTCTGCAGGCAGAAGTCCTTCAGTCTCCTGCCATGACATCTACACAAACTTACCAACTTTCTCAAAGCTGACAAAGATCAGAGGGCTGGAGATCACCCCACTCAGTGCTTCCCGTCTCCCTTGGTTGGCTTTTTCATCCCTTGGCCTCATGACGCTCCTTCATACTCTGGTTGCCTCCAGGCCCAAACTATTTCCTTCTCAGCCTCTTTCTGGCTCCATCTCCTTAGCTCTTCATCGTGACTTCTGCAGTGAAGATGCTCTTCTCCATGCTCCCACCCTGCTCAGCCCAAAGGATGACTTTTATCCTCATTTCACTCAACCATTCAGAAGAACTCAACACAGTTTAGTGGTTCCTCTTTCGAGAAACTTCTTTTATACATTTCGTTGGATTTGTTTGAAACTCTTTAATGACTCCATGACAAGAGATATCCTTAGCTATCTTACAATCTGTTTCCCATAGTCAGTTGTAAATGTAAAATAGAATTGTCACTCTCATCATATTTTAATGTATCCATTTTCTTTACCATAGCTTTAAGAACTTCACATCATCTCCTCATGCCTGCTTCCAGCTCATCTCTAACCAGCCCGCCTTCACTGTGCCTCGAGCACCTTGGCCTTGTCTTGTAGCACAAGCATACCTGACTCAGTCCTTTTGGCGGTAGAGGGTGTAGTTGTGTTCTCCATGAAGCCCACTTGCATGAGACCTAGCCAAGGTTGGCTCCTTTTCAGTATTCAATTTTCACACAACCCAACAATGTATTCTGCTATCATGATCCCTGTGATCCAATCAGTATATACTGCCACGATGACCTTCATAACAATGAAGTTTTATCTTGATTTTCTTTTTTCTTCTGTGCCTCTACAAAAAAAGTTGGAAGTCCCACATGGACATAAGTATTGGGTGTATAATCTCAAAAATGCCATTGGAGCTTGTCCTAATAAATGGAGTGGTTAAAAAGTCACATGCTGAGCTCTCTGTGAGAACCACCAGACTACTACTTAAAAAGGGAGCTCTTTCCAGCTCGGACTACACCAAGACACAACTCTTTCTACCAGAGGAGACTTCAAATATCTGTCCCTCCACCACCCAGATGTACTCACATCAGCTCCAGGAATACAGAAGCTCCACCAGCAGCAGCAAGGCCACACTCACAAGGTCAGGTCCCTTCAGTGGAAGTGGAGGTAACTGGAAGCAATAAGACCTTCCAAAGAGGGGATTGAGAGATGGATCAGTGGATACTACACTTGCTGGTCCAGAGATGGGTGTGTGGTAGCATGTCTGCAATCCCAGTGCCTGGGAGGTGAAGTCAAAGGTCAGCTCTAGAATCAAGTGAGGCATCCTGTCTCAATAAATAAGGCAGTGAGCAAGTAAATATGACACCTGACACCAGCCTCTGGCCTAAACATACAAACACACACACACACACACACACACACACACACACACGCACACTGCACATGAATACATATGAACCAAAAAACTTTCCAAATACCTTAAGACAGAACATTTTTAACAAATGCATAAGTGAATGTTGAGAGCTTAGCACAAGTTCAGAATGTGAAAAGCAGAAAGCATGACATACTCTGTTAAAAAATTAAGAAAGAAAAAGGTTCTTGCTCCCAAGAGTGAAGGGTTCTAACTACTCCCTTGGTATAAAAGGGCTAAAAGTTGCTAGCCAAATTTAAATATTTTAGTATTTGGGTAATAAAAATATATGTATGGGGGTCTCAATTAAAGTGATAATGAATTTGTTCTTCTCAAAATATTCTGACTTAAAGAATTTGGGATAGGACTGGAGAGATGGTTCAGCAGTCAAGGCACTTTCCTGCAAAGCCTAATGACCTGGGTTTGATTCCCCAGAACCCACATAAAGCCAGATGCACAAAATGGCATATGCATCTGGAGTTTGTTTGCAGTGGCTAGAGGCCCTGGTGTGCCCATTCTTTCTGTGTCTCTGTCTCTGTCTCTCTCTGTGTGTATCTGTCTCTCTCTGCTTGTAAATAAAATAAATAAATAAAATATTTTAAAAAAGAATTTGGAGGCTGGCTATGTAGCTCACCAGTAGCTTGCCTAGTGTGTGTGATGCTGCTCTGGCCTCAGTCCCCAGCACTGCCAAAAAAGAAAAGAGGATGAGTGCAGAATAAGATTATTTCATATAATACAGGGCTTTCTTATACCCACTTATATACCACTGGGCTTCCTTATAACTATGAACTCTTTTTGACCTCACCAGGCTACTTTAAGGAAGTTAATCTAAGAAACTAATTAAGACCATGAATTAATTTTTGGCTATAAGTTCATTCATTACAATGTTATTTATAACAGCAACTTAAATTTCTAACAATAGGAGATTGGTTCCAGTCATTAAAGAAATTATTCTCCTGACAATTTTTATTGGCATGGAATGAATTCATTAGGTTGGAAAAACCAGGTTATAAAGCAATATGATCCCATTGTATTTATGTACGTGTATTGCATATATATGTGTATGTGCATTGTGCGCATGTGTGTGTATTAGAGAGAGAGAGAAGAATGATATCAAAATGAGATTGTTTTGGGGACAAAGTCTCTAGTTCAGATGGATCTGAACTCCTTAGGTTGCTGAAGATGACTTTGAACTACTGATCCTCCTGCCTCTCCATCCCAGGTGCTGGGATCACAGGTATGAAGCAATACACCCAGTTTCTGTGGTGCTGGGGAAGGCTTGATGCTAGGTAAGCCCTTTACCAACTGAGCTATATCCTCTCCTCCAGCCCCAAACTGACATAGTTTTTAAAGACAAGAGCCACCATGTCTAATTTTTAGCCACCCGCTAATTTTTCCTTTTTATAAAAAAAATTATTTATTTATTTATTTATTTATTTATTTATTTATTTATTTATTTATTTGCAGGCAGAGAGAGAGAGACTAGAGATAGAGAAAATGGGCACACCAGGGCCTCCAACCACTGCAAGTCCAGATGCATGTGCCACTCTGTGCATCTGACTCTACGTGGGCACTGGGGAATCCAACTAGGGTCATCAAGTTTTGTAGGTAAGCACCTTACTTAACCTCTGAGCCATCTCTCCAGCCCCAAACTGAGATCTTAAAACAACATCTCCAGACAGTAATATTATGGAAAGGAGAATGATGATAGCTGAGAGATGGGCAAGGGTTTTTCTTTTCCGTCTGACAGTCTAAATTCTTTTTTGAGTTTTATTTTGTGGTTTTAAGGCAAGAACTCACTCTGTAGCCCAGATTAGCCTGTACCTCATTATGTACCCAGACTGAACTTGAACTCACAGAAATCTTCTTGCCTCTGCCTCCTAAATCCTGGTATTGCAGGCATTAAGCACATCTCCTGGCTCTAACTTAAATTTTCTCTTTCCTATGAAGGATTGGCACTACCAATGTCTTTTAAAAGTGATGAAAGGGATGGAGAGATGGCTCAGTAGTTAAAGGCACTTTCTTGTAAAGCCTGATGGTCCAGGTTCAGCTCCCCAGTACCCATGTAAAGCCAGATACACAAAGTGATGCATGTCTCTGGAGTTTGTTTGCAGTGGCAGGAGGCTCTGGTGTGCTTGTAGTCTCTCTCTTCTCTCTCTCTCTCTTTCTTTCTCTCTCTCTTTCTCTCTGTCTCTCTCAAATAAACACATAACATATTGACAAAGCTGTGAAACTCTAATCCAAATCCTGTTGGTGACACAGAGACACATGTGCATTCCTGCCCATCGTCTAATGCAGCCAAAGGAACCCCTCACCAAAGTCTATGCCATGCTGTTTGGACTTCCAGCCTCCAAAGCCAGTTAACAGAGAATCCAGGAAAAGAGAGGACACTTTGAGAAAGGAAATACAAGAAGTAAACTATGCCACGTAGCCTCTGTTTGGCCTGAGGACCAAGGAACCATCCATATTCTGGCCCTGATGTGAGTAATGTTTGACAGTCTGCTAGTGGCCATAGAGAACACCTAATAAACATGTGCAGAGCTGGAAAACATTGGAAATCTGAATTTGTTGAAAATGGCCAAGAATCCTATCAAACCTCAAGCATCAGAAACACAAAGAAAAATCATAGTGCTCACTACAGAATCAACTACCTTGAAATACTGGCAGCTCCAACTCAGAGGTCATAGCTCCCATACAGCTGTCGCCATGGTCTGAAGCTTAACCCACTTACATTTTCTGCATTCCCTGGCCACTTTCCTCCTCTTACCCCCATCCACACAGCCACAACTGAGACAGTTCAGTATCTCCTCTCTCTTTGGCCAACATCAAGCCAGATGCAGAATGCCAGATTCCTAGGCACATTTTCCATGAACTCTCCCTCTTGGTCCATGCATGCTAGACACCCAGAACAGTAACTAGCACATGGAAATGAATTGAATTATTTATCTCAAAAAATAAAGGGCCTCAGCACAGAGACATTTACTTAACCATGTGTGATGGTTTTGTTGTCAACTTGACCTTTCAAGTAATCTTGGGTGGGTCTCTGAGGATGTTTATAGGAAGGCAGGCTCTCAGTAGGGAGCAAGATGTAAGGAAGCTCAAAGAAGATAGAAGTAAACATTCTTTCCTCTGTGGGCAGTGCAGGAAGGAAAGTCCAGAGACTCAGGAAGCCATTAAGTCTGGGGAAGGGTTGCAAGACCCCACTCTAAGGCTATATAAAGAGAAAGAAATTCTCTCCTTGGCCCTCCTGCCTGTTTGCTATTCTGTGTGTATGGTGTTGGTGATGGGTTTCTCTCTCTGCTTGGACCTGTGAAAAGGGAGCAGCCTCTTTTGCATTCTGGAACTTCCCCTGTGTCTATAGTTACAAATAAATCCTTTCCTCCCATAAACTGTGCCTGATTTGGAGATTCATCCCAGCGGTGTGTGGCTGACTGTGACAACACACAAAAGGGAGGAACCTGGCTACCTCCTGTACTATTTATAACCCCTACTCCATGGACTGATCCAGTATGATCCACCAAGGAGGGCCCCCAATGGGTTGGGGACAGGAAGGAGGGAAATCGGGTACCATCATAAGATTTGCTCATACAATGTATCTAATTAAGAATAATAACGATATAAAAAAGGACCTGGGAAGATGCCTCAATGGATAAGACCCTTTGTTGTGCAAGCGTGAGGACCCAAGTTCAATCCCCAGCACTCATGAAAAATGTCAGCTGTGGCCATGCACTACTGTAACCCCAGTGCTGAGGAAGTCAGAGACAGAAAGTTTGCTAGTGCTTACTCATTAACCTGTCTCAATTAAAATGAGGAGCTCGAGATTTAGTGAGAGAGAGCTCAAAAAATAAGGCAAAAGAATAACAGAGGAGGACATCTGATGTCTTCTTCTGGCCTCTGCATGTGTACACATGGAGTTCACATATGTCTATTCTCATGTGCATATAGCACACACACACACCACATATACTATACACACAAAAAAGTTCATTAAATCAAATTGAAACTTTTAAAATTATGTCCATGTTGGTAATTAGAAGGGTAGGAAACACCTTTCACAGTGTTTCTAAATCAGCTTGTTCTACCTGAACACAACTCATACCATATACATATGGCCAGTGACACAAATTATTAAGTCCAATGAAGGTTGACAGCATCCAATGGACACTCCCAATTTAGTTCCTGACAGTTGTAGACTAGTTTCTCCTTGCCAGTTTAATTATTTCACCTCCATGAAGTCTCTATGCTCAGCTTCCCCCCAAGCCCTCTCATCAGTCTTTCAATAATTCTTTTTTTAATATTTTATTTATACATTTTCAAGCAGAGAAATACACAGAGAGAGAGAGAGAGAAAGAGAGAGAGAGAGAGAACACCAGGGCCACCACCTTGTGGGTGGGTCTGGCATATGTGGGTACTGAGGAATTGAACCTGGGCCTTAGGCACTGGAGGCAAGTGCCTTAACCACTGAGCAATCTCTCCAGCCCCCCTTTCCATAATTCTTGATAGCTCCCCTGGCTCTGGTTAGCATGGGCTACTACACAACCATGCCACAGACAAGTGACTTTGCAGACATGTGTTTCTCACAGCTCTGGAGGTTGAGAAGTTCAAGATCAAGAGGCACCTTCCCAGTATGAAAATCTGGTGTTCTTTGAAGTAGCTTCCCTTTGTCACCTGGAATAGAGGCCCCTTGTTACCTGGCTTCTATGCACTTGTCTACACTTTAACATATCTCTCTCTCTCTCTCTCTCTCTCTCTCTCTCTCTCTCTCTCTCTCTCTCTCTCTCTCTCTCTCTCTCTCTCTCTCCATTTTCCTTTGCTGAACTCTGTCCATTGCCAGCTCCACCTAAACAGGTGACTTCACTCAGCTGGGCTCTATCCTCCTCCGCTACTTGAGAACCTATCAGAGAGTCTCTAGTGGTTTCTACTTGCACTCAGCAGATCTCTTATGATGGTCTACAAGTGAGATGTTCCCAGTAGGTTTATGTGTTTGAACATTTGATTCCCCAGCTAGTTGCACTATTTTGGGAGATTGTGGACCCTGTAGAGGTAAAATATTCCTAAAGGAAATGAGCCCAGTCAGGAGGAATTATAACCCAACCCTATACTCTTGGCCTCCTGGTATGTAGAAATATGAGTTTCAGCCACATTTTGTCATGGTCATGAACTCAGCCATCCTTTCCTGCCATGATGGACCATTTCCTCTCAGACTATGAGCCACAATAAAGCTCTCCTCCCTTAAGTTGATTCTTGTCAGGGATTTGGTTACTCAATGGGGAAATTAACTAATATATTTCTAGAAGCACATCCTTCAGGGTACCAGACCTCACTGTATTTGCTTGTTTTGTTTTTTTACATGTGATATGTATGTGGTATGCATGTATGTGGAGACTGGAGGCGAACACTCGGTGTCTTCCATAATTACCCTCCATTGTCCTTTTTGAGACCAGATCTCTCACTAAACTCAAGGCTCACCAATTGGACTAGACAAGCTAGCCAGCAAACTATGGGGAGCCATTTCCACCTACCCAGAGCTGGGCAGGCATATACCACCATGCCTGGCATTTTGCATGAGTGCTGGGGACCCAAAGTTAGGTCTTCATCCTTGCTCAGCAAGTGAATTTTCCATGGAGTCATCTCACCAACCCTAGAACTCACCATCTTTTGTGGTACATGTTGGTTTATCTCCCTCCACTTACTCCACAAAATTCAAGGACAAGTACGGAGTCTATTTGCCTTTATTCTAACTTGTAATTTGGGGCTTAGACATAAATGTTCAGTAAGTTTTTCTGAATGAGTTGATTCATAAGATAATGAACTAACCAAAGAATGATTAAATGCCACCAAAAACAGTAGACATTACCTCTAGGGTTAGAGCGTGTTTCAGAAGCAATTAGGAATCCCTGAGGATTTCAACAGTGCCTAGCCTAATAAGAAGGTATTTCCTATGCGGGACTCAGTGCTCAGGGGTTATGCAAAGAGAAAAAGATGCTGGATGTCAGCCTGAGGAGATTTGCAATTTTCTATCATACTGATTTGGTGTTTTTCCAGTTGCCCTAAGAAAGAGACATGGAAGCTCAAATCCATCCTTTCTTAGCAAATAAGTTCCAAGAGATGAGCCAGGGAAAACAAATCCCTTTGAAAGCAACATCATATTAATCAGGGGATCTGAGATATGACCTGCTCAGGTGGTTAATATGCCTCTTCTGCCATTTTATATTTCCTCTTTAATCAAATCCCTGGATGCCACCGTTCTGGACTTGTAGAGATTTAAAAGGCACTTTGATTAATGGACTTGATCAGTGTCTGGTGTTGTTTAACCATGATGCTCTCCTCTGTGGTTCACACCCAAATCACACCATCCCCTTTTATTACAGGAACTGAAGAGCATGATGGCCTTCCAGACAGCAGTGTAATTTATGAAAAATATATTTTTATAAGGAGAGTGTATTCAAGCTTGAAGAGAACTCAGAGCCCGTCACTCTTTTAATTTTAAACAGGCTACGCAAATAATTAAATGTCAGGTCATATTGACACCATCAAATTTAAGAGAGTAGAGATGGTGTGCAACCCCAGAGTCCTAGCAAATATGAAATCAGATTTATCAGGGCATTGAAGCAACTTGGGTTTTGACATCAAACAACAATATCGATTGGTAAAAAATGAACCACTTTCCAAAAACCTCGACCCACTACAAATGTTCCCATGCATACCACAGTTTTTAACAAGAGATAAAGAGAAATCAAGATGAATTCATAAATAAGCACTAAATCCCTCGTTGATCTTTTATTTTTCTTAAATCTCTCCTACCTCGCAATAGCCTATTTCAAATATTGACTTTCAAGGAGAGCACGGATGAGAAGAGCCAATATTCAGGGCTGATGTAATGGAGGCTGATCATCTGCTAAAGCCAGGTTAATTTGGATTTTTACCTGAAATTCATTCGTGATTTTGTACACCCAAGTCATAGCATTTCACACTGTGTACTGTGTACTGTACAGTGTACATCATGCACTGTGTGTGCACAAATACTGTAGTGAAGTAGAGAGATTTTGCCAGACATGGCTGCACAGGCCTGTCATCCCAGGACTCAGGAGGCAGGAAGATTCCCCCAAGTTCCAGGCCTACATGGGCTGTGTAAGTAGACCTTGTCAGGAAGGGAAGGGAAATAAACGGAAGGAAGGGAAGATGTGGTGTTCTATTGAAAGTCAACTTGATGGGACCTCGAATCACCTGTGAGGGATTATGTAGATTAGGTTAGTCTTGGTGTAGATCTCTGAGGAATTATCTTGATTCGGTGAGTTAAGGTGAGAAGATGCATCTTAACGATGGGCTAGGATCCAAGACTAGAGAAAAGAGCTGAGAGTTGAGCAGCCGCCCTTATAACTCTCTGTTTCCTCACTGCGGACTGAACATGACCATCTGCCTCAAGTTCCTGCCACCATGCCTTCCCCACCAAGATGGACTATGACATGGAAATATAAGATTAAATATACCTTTAAACTGATTTTTGTCCCAGCAAAGAGCAGGTATTTAATAGAGAAGGGAAGGAAAAAGAAAAAGTAGGATCAAAGAATCTTTTTGTAAAGATGGCTCATGTGTTTACTCAGAGAAGGTAGGACATAGTGAAGGCTTCCTGGAGGTTTCCCTGAGGTTTCCTAATTACCTAAAGAGACACAATTAGCTCCTGGTTTTGCAAAGAGCTTCCACTGAAGAGGTGGTTTTCACCTTGAATGAAGCATGAAAGTCAACTGGTGTGATCTCCTCAGCCATCTACATAATTAAAATCATCAACATCCTGGTCATTTCAGAATACAAACAGCTACACAAAGTAAATGGGATAAAGAAGACCTATTTGAGATTCACTGGCAAGAACTAACCTTCACTGCTACCTGACATCAGGACAGCCAACACCTGCCAATCGTCACAGAAGAGAATTCCAGATCTGCACAGTTATGATGAGTCTCAGGTGTCATATTTCAAGCTCTTAATTTTGCTTCAGGATGGTATTAAAGCTAGACCCAACTGCATGGAAATACCCCCTTCCTCCTTTGAAGGGGCTGTGTTTTAGATCTATTCCCTCTGAACTGATACATTTTCTCCTGGAGGTTAAGACTAGAGAGAGAAAACAACCTTACAAGGTATATGAAGTAAACAAATCTCATAAGTCTCAGGAAGCTCCTGAAACTGACATAATTCATAGATTCTCTCCCCAAGGTTATATAAAATTTTGGGTAGAGGAGATTCTCTAATCCACTAAGCTGTCTCCAACTTGTGCAGTGAACACCATAGATATAGCTTTAATGAATAGTCACTCATGCTCGAGTGGAATTTTGGGTGATGCAGCTTCTTGTGAGTCATCCATTTCTCCTATAAGGAAGCCCTCACTCTTTCTTTTGTAACTAGCAGTCATTCGCTGGAGTTAGTAGAATAGTTTCTTTCTGCCATAGGCACCTGGGGTGAATGGACATTTGCATTGTTCTAGGAAACGTTAGGGCAACAGGCAGAGAGAAGTTCAAGGGTGGGTTCTTAGCCATAGCATAGATACTTGTATGTTACTGTGATAATGTGAGTTTGGATAATAAATGATTAAAATTCATTTTGTGGGTACAAAGTGCTTCATAAATACTTCATCTCCAAAGTGACTTGAATTTAGATTTTGTAATCTATTTGGACTTCTCTCTATCCAAGTCCATCAGGTCCCCATTCATTGTAAATATTTAATGTTCCATGGGAACAGCATCACAGACCCCCTGCTGCTAACAGACACTGGCTTGGATCTCACCACCTACACAGCCTGAGAGACCCAGGATAAGTCAGTCATGGCCTTCTGAGTAATTTAGGATTCCAGAACAGCCCCTCTGAGTCACTATTTCTCCACATTTCCAAATTGCTGAGCAAAGATGGAACTCTCTTTGTATCTGTTGCCAGGTCAGAGAAATACCAGGAAAAAAAAACACACATGATAACACTCACTGCGGGCTTGAGGCAGATATGCTGGAGAGGTGGCTCAGCAGTTAAGGTGCTTGCCTACAAACCTGATGACCCAGGTTTGAATCCCCAGCACCCACAAAGGGGTACATGCATCTTGAGTTTGTTTGCAGTGGCTGGAAGTCCTAGCATGTCCATTCTCTCTGTGTCTGTCTTCTCTCTATCTCTCTATTTGCTGCATCTCTGGAGCTCACTGCACAACCTGCAGGCAGCACTCGGCTGGTTGGAGGGTCTCTTCCTAAGCAGTTGTTTTACCTTAATATAACCTTATGGAGGGGTCTTGCAATCCTTTATCCATACGTGTTGATTTCCTGAATCCCCTGAGCCTCATTCCCTCCCCAAGAGGGAATATTTCAATTCAGAAGATATTGCTATTCATCTTTTTTTCACAAACATCCAACACAGTGTCCCTTGCCATGGAAGGACCCACCAAATATTGGGATGCTTACTTGGTAGATTGATGGAAAGAACATTACTGGACTTGCAATGTGGTCCAAATCCTGTTTGAATGCATGGTTGATCTGGTCTTCCCTGTGGGTAATCAGATCATACTTCTGCACAAGGAAAATCTGGGTAGACCATTCAAGCACGCAGCATGAAGGGGGGAGAGTTTCATAGAAGACTTTCACCAGCTGAATCAAGAATGCCAGCATGTCCTACAAGAAACCTTAAACTCATTGGTTCACAACACTAAACCAAACAAAAAGACATATGAAAAATGCTAATAGGTCTGGAAACCATATCATATGTGGATAGTATGAATTATAAAATGGATGGAAAATAATTTAGAGAAGAAAATATGAGGAGAACAGCATTTAACTGTGTTCATACATTTAAGTACTGGAAGCTTTTTCTGCTTATTTGAAGTTAAGAGTAAGATGTTAGAAAGAAATTATAAGGGTAGGGCTGGGGAGATGGCTCGGTGGATAAAACATTTGCCTTGTAAGTATGAGGACCTGAGTAGGGATCCCCAGAACCCATGTAAAGCCATGTGCAGTAGTGCTTGTATATAATCCCAGCATACCTATCAGACACTCAAAGGCCAGATAGCCTAGAGAACACACTCTGAACAAGAGACCCTGTCTCAAAGTGGAACATGACACTTAAGATTGTCCTCTGACTTCCATACATTCCATAGTACACATGCACACACACAGAAATTATAAGGATGAGCATTATGCTTGATAATATAATTCATCTTAATAAAGTGGAGAAGTATCATTTTTCTTAAAAAAGGTCCTCAGTATATATGGTTATCTGTCCAAATCTCTCTCTCTCTCTCTCTCTCTCTCTCTCTCTCTCTCTCTCTCTCTCTCTCTCTCTCTCTCTCTCTCTCTCTCTCTCCATGGTGGGATTTCCTTTTCCCACCCCTTTCAGCTTAGGAATGCCCAGAGAACTAGCTTTGGCCAAAGATATGTGAGGAGCAGTGATGTGCATTACTCCCAATGGGAACATCAAGAAGCAGTGTGGAACTGGCCGTGTCTACTTATTTCCTGTGGTGATGACACATAGGGGCTCAGTCCAGCATGGAGATTTGGAGCAGAGCCTCTGAATATAATCAATGCAGGATGTCCAGTTACTTTCACATTTCAGAGAAAAAAAAATTATGTAACCTCTAGGACTTCTTTAAAATTCGCTGGTTATTTGGCATTTAAATTTACCTGAGTGTCATGCATTTTCCTTTGCTAAATGTGGTAATCTCTCAAATTTTAAATAACCCATAGAAGCTGTGTAACATGAGGCAGAAATAAACCTGTTCTTTTAAGACATAAAGACCTGGGGGTGGTTTGTTACTGCCAAATAATTTAGCTGGTACTAAACTTATTTCTCATTTGTATTAAGAAAACATTTTGACTTGAGGCCTAAGCACTACCCCAATTATGAAAAGGAAAGAAAAAAAAAGAGGAAAATTGTTAGTTCAATGCAAAACTCCTAACTTCTTGCTAACTTTAATTTGAAGCCTCACTGTTCCAGGAAAACTCCTTGTTAGCAAAGCTGGTACTTGTGCCTCACCTTATGGGCCAGATGCTAAGCACCCACTCAGTGCTCAGTAAATACCTAAGTGTGTGCAGACAAATCCCGTTCTTTCATGTAAAATGGGTTAGCACCAACTGCAACTCTCTGGCCAGTAGAGGGCAGCAAAGTGCCTTAAATTTCATATGCTGGGCAGACACTGCTGTTGGTAACCAGTCTCTGATGATATTTTATAAGTAGGGGTAGTCATTTTCTTCTACATAAAATCATATTCTTCTAATTTAAAAGAATACGCTTTTTTCAGCGATTGTCTTTCTCCAATTTTGTTGTTGTTATTAAAGCTCTAGTTTCATGAACGAAAATGGTAGGGCTTCTGTTGCATTTGTTTAGAGGTAATGTTCTTATGGAATGAAATAAATAATAGCAACTTTGTGGTACTCCAAGGTGCTTTTAGAAAATTACTTTTAGGCTTGTGAAATCCACATTCACAGACTGGGAAGATGGCTCAGCGGTTAAAAGCATTTGCTGCGAAAGCGTGATAACCAGGGTTCAGGTTTGCTCAAGCAAACCCAGGGGTAAGGGGCACAGGTATCTGCAATCCCAAGGTGTTTACAGCAGTGGGGGGCAGAGTCAGGAGGATCCAGGAGCTTGTGAACAGCTAGTTTGGGTTTTCCAACAGCAAGTCACAGACGTTGACTCAAAGGAGGAGGAGGAAGGTGAGAAAAGGTAGAAGGCGTCTCCTCTGACACAGACATGTGCACCATGGAATGCACCTATGCACGTGCCCATATATAAACATATACACACCATACACACAGAAACCTTTATGGACCCTTTATAGAACATAAGCAGGGGGATGACCTTTATCTTTTGTCCCAAGAGGCTCTGGCCTGCTCCCTCCCCACCTCTGCCCCTTCATCCCTCAGTCATCCTTCAGACCCATGTCTTTTCCCTTCCTTCCTGCCCAGCCTCTTCTCCCAAGGTGAAACTTGTTCTCAGAAAAATACCCTCTCAGCAGCTTAACACCTCACTGAAAATTTTAAGCAGGTCATTTCCTATTCCAGGAAACCTTGCCTGCTGAGTCTTATCTAGGATTCCAGAGAGAGATGGATGTGGTCAGTTCTGAGGGACAAGACATCCATATAAGGAAGTCACACTGTGGGAAGTGGTCAGCAAGGTGTTGCCACCTGAGAGGGTTGTAAGCCCACAGTGCTCGCTTGGTCAGGGAGTCAGGGGAGGGATGGACGAGGTCCTTGGGAAGAATGCCCCATCTCTCTGCTTGCTCCTCCTTTGCCTTTCTGGACCGTCTACAAGGACCATGACATTCCATGTCACCCTGAAAAGTCTGCTTTGGTCACAAACCAGGGGTTCTGATGATCAGAGCATTGAGGAATACAGGAGTTAAATTGATTACTTTTCTCTTTGCTGTGACTAAATACCCAAGAAACAACTTAAAGAAGGAAGGGTTTATTTGGGCTTACAGTTTAAAAATGGATCCAGTCCACCCTGGAAAGGAAGGCGTAGCAGCAGGAGCGTGAGGTGGCTGGTTGCACTGCATCTGTAGTCAGGAAACAGAGTGAACAGGAAATGGGGCCAAGCGATCGAACCTCAAACAGTGCCACCTGATAGTGACGACCTCCTAAGCAGTCCATAACCTTTCCCAATAAATGCCACCAGCTGGGAACCAAGTGTTTAAGCACATGAGCCTGTAAGAAGGCATTTTACATTAAAATCACAACAGTAGTATTTTTTTTAGCAATAGTTAAAGATTATAAATTGACAGGTGTGTGCTGGAGACCCACCACATGGGATACTAGATAACTCACAATATCACAAGGAAGGATGAGATCCAGTGTCCGCCCTCACAAAGCTGTGACAAATTGTCCAAAGTCAACAAGATTAAAAAACTGTCCTGGGGGACTAACAGCTAGGATTTTTGGTCGGAGAAACATAAAAGGAAAGGCCTGTTGAGCAAAGCTATCTTCTGACATAAGTTCCCTAAGCAGAAAGCACACTACTGGACTTAGGACATAACACATTTTCTTGTGACCAAGGTGTAATGGGGAAGTTTTGGCACAGCCATATTTGGGTTTTTACCACTGCATTTCCACACCGAGTTCATGTCCTCTAATGCAAAAGAATTATACACAGTTGTATATATGCAACAGAAATATGTACTTCTTATCACATTTATTCTAGATTAATCAGTTAAGGGAAGGGGGAATTGGATAGGAAAGCTGCCCAGTCACCACGTGGTCTGTGAGGTTCATAAATCATATTATTTAAGGGAACATGGGGAGTTACAGAGTTCTCCAGCCACAAGTGTGGGGAAAACATGTGTCAGAGAGTTTAATAGAACTTTTGCTGTTCAGCTAAACAAGCAGAAGAAGAAAAGATAACAGAGGGCTCCCATCATGAGAAAGAGAGGTTCATGAAGGAAAAATCTAGAGCCTTCCCCACCTCAGCTGGGGTGGGGGTAGGCCTTACCTTTCTAAGGCCAGGAGATTCAGAGGTCCTTCTGCTAGCCTGCCATGTGGGAAAGAGAGCACTAAGACAAAGGTCCTTGGGAATTAAAGTTCCCTCAGGTGAGTCAGAGAGACAGCTGATTGGTTCATTCCTGACCAGTCAGTTTTAGCCCCTAGGTTGTAGCTCTAGCTAGACACCTCCCACTCAAGGGGGGATGTCTCTGCAGATGCCTAACCCATCACAAAAGTATCAAGCAAAAGGTGCTTGCTGGCAAAGCCTGTTTGCTCAGGGTTCAATTCCCCAGTTCCCATGTAAAACCAGATGCACAAAGTGGTGCATGCTTCTGGAGTTTGTTTGAACAGCTGCAGGCCCTGGTGTACCCACTCTTCCTTCTCCCCCCCTTTCTCTCTCTCTCTCTCTCTCTCTCTCTCTCTCTCTCTCTCTCTCTCTCTTGCTCACTCACTCATTCTGGCTTGCTTGCTTGCTCTCTTTCTCTCATGCTCTCTCTCTCTCTCAATCTTTTTCTTTTCAAGTAAATAAATATTTAAAACCAATCAGGAGCAACTATAGTGAAAGGCAGGAGTACTGGGCAAGTGGGAAGAAATGGACCAAATCCCACCATCACAGTGGTTTGCTAGGTGGCCATGGTTGGCTTCCTAACTTCAGCTTGACCATGATGCTACAGCTATGTCTTCTCTTTTGAGAATTAAATAGAAAATGAGTGTGTTCTTGCTATTCACTTTTAGTGCAAAACCTCAAGTGGACAAAATATGTATCTTTGGAGCTGGAGAGATGCCTCAGCTGATGAGCACTTCCGAAACAAGCATGAGGGTCCGAGGAGGGCGTGAGATTCACTGAGTTCAATTCCCCAGCACCCACATAAATAGCTAGGCATGTACACACATATCTGTAGCCCCAGTCCTGTAGGGAACGAGAGACAGTATTGTGAAAATGAGAGCCTCCATCTCTAGGAAACACATGGATAAGCAGTGGGGGCATGGGACATACCTGACATTCTCCTCTGGTCTCAAGACACATGTATACACAGGGTACACAAATCTGCACTACATGTATATACACCCCTGTTGCAGTCAGCTTTGCAGAAAGAACCCAAACAAAAGCGGCTTGAGGAGGAATGGGTTATTTTGGCTTACAGACTGGAGGGGAGACTCCCTCCTGGCAGGGAAAACGATGGCATGAGCAGAGGGGTGGACATCACCTCCGCCACAGCACTGGAAATAGTGGCAGGAAGGCATGCCAAATACTGGCAAGGGGAAGCTGGCTTATAACCCCAAAAGCCTGCCCCAGCTACACAGCTCCAGCAAGATTGTAAAATCCAAACTGCCATCAGCTGAGAATCAATTATCCAGAACACATTCATTTGTTTGTGGGGGAAACCTGGATCAAACCATGACAGCCCCATATAACATATATATTCCACAAAACTGTATACACCAAACACCCTACACCTCATATAGACTCCATATATGTGTACACAACACATACCCTACAACACATATACTATACATATTCACTGGCAAAAAAAAATTGATTTTTTTTTACTCAGTTTCTATTTCAACACCACCATGCTGCCAACTGGGGAGATACAATCTCCTAGGGTTTAGGACTCTCGCTACAGGAAGTAGCTTTGATGAAGGGCTCAGAGGTTCTCAAACTATGATGGCATTTGCAGAGAGAGCTATCTTCCAGTTCACTCGCTTTTTAGGTGTGAGCTGAACCCACTACTTCTCCATGGATCCCAGCGCTGTCTGAATTCGGCTGCTCCTGCAAAACCCACAGAGAAGTGGATCCTCTGTGGTCCTGAGGGCCACGGTCACAGTGATGGCTCCTTTCAAAGGCTCCAGGCCTCTATGCCTAGATGTCTCTTGCCCATTCTAGCTTCTGGAAGTCGCTACTGCAGTTCCTTAGTTCATGGCCTCATTAGACCAGCTTCGGCCTCCCTCTTCACATGGACTCCTCTCCTTGTGTGCTCTGGGTCCAGTTTCCCTCTTTTTCTAAGAGTAACCTCCACTGAGTTAGGGTTCACCCTAATGAGTATGGCTTACCTGAACGTAGTCTTCTAAGTCCCTGTGTACAAATCAGTTTGCCTTCTGCAGACTCAGGTGGGCATGAATTTAGGAAGAAGACTCTTCAGCTACCTGAGAGCTGCCTATGGGCCCACAGGTTTCTCCTGATGGCTCGATATCTCTGGAAGTCATTGGGGCCTCTTTGTCCTTCTGCTCAGAGACAAAGAAAAACCCTTCTCTTCTGATACCTTCACTCCCTTGGATCCTACAAACCTGCCTTCCCCTGAAGAGCAGAGTCCAGGCAAAGTCAAGAGCCCCTTGCTTGGTGGTGGTTCCCTAATACCACTGCTCATTGGCTTTCCCTTCTCTCACCCAGCCTGGTAAAACTAGATTTAGTTAGCACATTTCCCAAATCTATCAGGGTTTGACTTTCTGAGGCTGAAACTCTTCAAATCCAAAAGCCAAAAAAATCGTCTCTACTTTTCCTGACATATGTCCCTGAGGAAATGACATAAAAGGGTCTAATAACCAGCCTCCTCCCCAAATAAAAAAAAAGCAGTCCAATAGGAAACTACTGGGAATGTAATGATTAATAATCAGAAAACAGCGTCCCATCATCTCGACCAATCACCTAGCTTGTCATCTGTGTGAGAATCCAGCTTTGTTCCCTCCAGGACATTTTAATAAGCAAGTAGGGGGGAGGGGAGGGCAGTGGGGAATTGGGGATAACAACTCATTGTTTGCCCACTAAATGTTGTAACTCATTATGGACAATAAATTAAAATATATATATATATATATATATATATATATATATATATATATATATATATATATATATATATATATATATATATATAAGCAAGTAGGACCGATCCACTGGCCAGTGCACTGGGGGAATTGATAGGATTAGTAGCCTTCCTATGTGCCAAGGACAAACATACTGAGAAGGAAATCAGCGGACAATCGCATGCACAGTTAGCTGAAAAATAAGCCAAACACCCTGGAATAAACCTAGCCAAAGAAGTGAAAGATCTCTGCAATGAAAACCTAAAAACACTGGAGAAAGAATTGAAGACACTTGAATTGGAAAAACCTCTCATGTTCATAGATTGTAAGAATATTGTGAAAATGGCCATCCTACCAAAATCAATCTAGTGACCGTCAAAATTCCAACACTATTCTTCAAAGAAATAGAAAAAAGAAAATAAAGCCTAAAATTCGTACAGAAGCACAAAAGACCCTGGATATCCAAAGTAGTCCAGAGAAGTACCATGTTAACAGAAGAAGCTGGTTAGGAGTCAATGTCTGAGATATCCCCCAGGCCAGGGAGGTTTAAACTTAGTCTGTGGGAGTTATGGCTTAGGACATCCAATCAGCAATTAACCAAATGAGGAAATGTTTCCAACAGAGGCTTTGTTCCACAGGATGACTGTCACCTCACAGCCTTGCAGCAGCTGAAGACTCAAGTTGGACAGCTAGTGTTTTAAGTCCCAGGAGTTGGCTGAGGAGAAATCTCAGTCAGTAAAAAACATTGCCGCACAAACATAAGAAGGTCAATTTGACCCCCCAGAATGTCAATTTGATCACCCAAACCTATGTAAAAATGCTGAGTGTGGTGGGCATGCCTGTAATGCCAGCACTGGGGAGGTGGAGAGAGGCAGAAGCCAGGGCAAGCTGGTTAGCAAGACTAGCTGAACCAGTGAGACAGATCAATGAGAGAGAGACCCTGTCTCAATCCATAAGGTGGGGAGTGATTGGGAAATTACATCCAATGCTAACTTCTTCCCTCTACACATATGTGCACACATGCATCCATCCACACATGCTCCTACACATATATGAACATGCCTATACACAACACACATGTACATCACACACACACACACACATGCAAAAGTTTAAAATAAAAGCCAGGAGTCACTGAGGACTTTTATCCTACTTTCTCCTAGGCCCTCACCTGAGTCTTACCCACACCTGGTCTTTTCCATGAATCAGTGCTATTATCTATATATGACCACCCAATACAAGTGCTCCTTCATCGTGCACAGCTTTGAAACATTATATACTGCCCTTTGGGCATCTTTCTGGCTGTTTCTTTCCTTTGACTGTCACCAGAGCGGGCGTCTAATTCTAGCGTGTGTTCTCCAGTTGAAAACAATTTGGAGTGCCACAAGCAGCAGCGCGATTCCTGGTAGGACAGTGCCATCTGGTGGCGATGTATGGAACTGCGCACATCCTGTGTCGAATGAGCAGCTGAGGACAATCAATGCCAAAGGAAATGCCCTGCACAGCTCAGCACTCAAGACGGGCTGGTTCCCTCAAATGTGTGACTTGTTTCCATCTTCCACATGTATTTTATAAAGAATTTAAAGACAGGAGTTTGCAAAGAAATGACAAATGCTTAAGGAGACAGATGGCCCTGTTGCACTCTCTCTCTCTCTCTCTCTCTTTCTCTCTCTCTCTCTCTCTCTCTCTCTCTGCTTGAAAATGAATAAATAAAATATTTTTTTAAAAAAATTTGGGCTGGAGAGATGGCTCAGCGGTTAAGACACTTGCCTCCAGTGCCAAAGGCCCCCGGTTCAATTCCCCAGGCCAGGACCCACATAAGCCAGACCCACAAGGCGGTGGCCCTGTTGCGCTCTCGCTCTCTCTCTCTCTCTCTCTCTCTCTCTCTCTCTCTCTCTCTCTCTCTCTCGTTCTCTCTCTCTCTCTGCTTGAAAATGAATAAATAAAATATTTTTAAGGAGACAGAAATGCTGATTATCCTAATTCAATCAATGCATATTACATACTTGTATTAAATCCCCACTCACCTCATAAATATGTGAGGCCGCTACATGTCCATCAAATGGCAAAACTTGGCTGAGGAAATGGCTCAATTGGTGAAGCGCTTGACTTGCTAGCGTGAGGACCGGAGTTATCCAATGCCAGGTGCGATGGCATGCACTTGTAAGCTCAGCTCTAGGGAGGTCACTGACATTTGGTGAGTCCCAGGCCAACAAGAGACCCTGTCTCAAAGAAGGTGGACAGTGCCCTGAGGAACACCACGAGAGATGGTCCTCTGGCCTCATTGGCATTCCACGTGCATGTACCCACACAGTAACATTTTCAACTTAGAAGTCAGTGTTTATAGAATCCAGACTCATACATGTTCCACTCTGCACCTTGCGTTACGTGTGTACTGGGGAATCAACCCAGACTCTCAGGTTTTTGTAAGCAAGCACCTTTAACCACTGAGCCATCTGTTCAGCCTCGCTTTGGAGTTTTAAGAGCTTACCTGTAGTCACCATGGCAGGCTGCAGGGGCTTGGCCTTTGTCCCTCAGCATCACTTGCTGGGTACAAATCACCCATGCAGCCTCATCCCTGCACAAGTTGTTGACAGGAGGGCTAAGAGGGGTAACAAGCCCCTCCCTAGACTCCTCCAAGGAAAGCCAGTGAAGGGCTTCACACTCTCCTCAACTCCCTGTGAAGGAAGGTCTCATGCCCACAGAGTGACCTCAACTTTTTCATGCTTTCTTCCAACCCTCTTACAATGAGACCTTGACGCTGACATTGTGAAAATGCAGCTCCCTCCTGGATTTAAAGAACGACTGTTGTTGGAATTTGCTCAATGCCTACCTTCCCTCCTTGTTCCTTCACTTTTCTGTACTCTTCCTCCCCTCTTTCAGGTCTTCTACCCTCTCCCCATTCCCTCCTTCTTCATTGAGTTTTTCTGTTGCTCAAATATAAACAGGAGGATGGAGCAATTCATACCATGAAATAAATGGTCGCTGATCAATCACCAGCCCAATGCGACCAGCTCATGTCCATTGATGCTGGGGTCCAGATGATCATTAAGACTGAATTTCGTGTGTGTGTGTGTGTGTGTGTGTGTGTGTGTGTGTGTGTGTGTGTGCTAGGGTGTGTGCATGCACATGTATATAGCAGCAGAAGGCAACTTCAGGTTCTGTTCTTCAAACTCCACCCATTTTTCTTAATACAACAACTCCCATTGGACTGGAACTCTCCAAGTAAGCTTGACTGCCAGCCCATAAAGCCCAGGGATTCCCCCATCTTTACCGTCCCCAGGCTGGGATTAAAAGCACGTGTCACCACACCTGGCATTTTTCTATAGGTTCTGGGATCAAACTCATGTTTGTATGCTTGCAAGACAAGAGCTTCCTGATCTTTCTCTGCAGCTCCACATGATTGAATTTGGACATCTTCTCTCTTATCTCCATTTCCTCTCAGTTATTCTACTGAAAGCATCCTAAGAAAATCACCTTGGTGACGTCTCTTCCTGATTCAAGAGTGTCCATCTCCTTGGTCCCTTGATGCTCAATTCAATGACAAGCAGCAGTGGACAGGAGTCACAGCCCTGAGGGAATGTAGCTCACCTAGCGATGGGGGGTACAGACCTGGGATTCTAGACACAGGACTTCCTCAGCCCTGACACTTACTGGCTCTGTCACTTCAGACCAGGTACTTAACTTCTGCCTCAGTCCTCCATCAGTCAAATGGAGGAGAAAATTGCATGCTGTGAGGATGCAGTTAGTTGTGTGGTTAATATTCCTAATGTAATTAGAAGCAAACAGAGAGTAAGAGCTTGCTCTATGCCGGGAACACACACCTGAGTCACCTTGACCTTGGACAACCAAGGGATCCTATCCTCATCTTTTGAAGTTGTGTGTGTGTGAGAGAGAGACATGCGTGTGCCTGCATGTGGAGGCCGAGTACAGGATGCCATCCTTAGGAACGCCATCCATCCCTTTTTGAGAGAGTCTCTCATTGTCTGAGCTCAGTTAGGCCACACTAGCCAGCCAGCAAGCTCCACGGATCCTCCAGTCTCTGCCTCCCAACACTAGGGCTACAGATGCACGTTACCACATCCAGATTCTTTACGTGGGTTCTAGAGAACAAACGTGCTGCACTGGGCCATCTCCCCAGTCTCCCTGTCTAATCTTTAAAGACATATCTGCCCCACAGCCCTCACCCACTCCTAGCTTTCTCTGCCCTCATCCTCATCATGCTACACTTCTGCACCACACTGTAGCAACATGACTTGGGTCACCTCAAAGAAGCATTGGATCCTACTTCTGCCTGCCCAGAGTGCAGTCAGTCGTCCTGGGTTCTAGGGAAGAATGTCCCCCTCCCATCATGAATCACTCCGGGTCTGGAATACCTTCTTCTATGTAAGTGTTTGATGAGCAAGCTGATGTGGAACAGAGTGTTTGAGGCTATCCATCATCCTGCCCTCAGGCTCTCTGGAAAGCTCCTCTAGTAAGGGACTTGGAAACACTCTGCTTTTTTCAATTGCCAGTTTAATTTGCCACCGTCTGTCATCCTGTATACATTCTCTGAGGCCTGGCATATAACCTCTCCCATGGGCTCAGCACTGCGCCTGTCCAACCCCAGGCAGATGCAGTTTACTCACTGAAAGATCCCCATCCATGCATGGCAGGAGGGGAAGGAATGCTGAGAGCTGGAAGGAGCCAGTGGGGCTTCAGGATTTCCAGGACAGATTTGTGAACATTTAGAAAAATTAGTATCTTCCAGTACAGTGAACTTTCAGAAAGAAAACAGCCTTCTAAATACATTGCATTGCCTATTATTTCATATACTCTGTTCTGTTGTTTTGAGACAGGGTCAAATGTATCCCCAACTGGTTTTGTGTTCCCCAGTAGTCAAGGATGAACTTGAACTTCTGATCCTCCTGCCTCCACCTTCCAAGTATACACTTGGTTATATGGTACTAGAGATCCCAGGGCTTCGTGCATGAGAGGCAAGCACTCTACCAACTGAGCTACAGGCCCAGCCCCTCTTTCATGTGCCCACATGTGTCCCAGCCACGACAAGAAGTTTGGGGTTAGGCCATTAAGGGAAGAGAAAAACCAAGAAAAATTCTTAAGATCTACATAATTGGGAAAGGGAGGTGCTAAGTACCTCCCTTGGATCAAGTCTGTAAAACTTCCTAAAGAGGGGCTAAGGAGATGGCTCAGTGAGTAAAATATTTGTCATACAAGTATGAGTTTGATGCCCCCTTCACCCCCCCCCCCACTGCCAGAATCAATGTAAAAGAAAAAACAAAACAAAATCAATGTGACACTGTTTGGAGAAGGCAGGAATAGCAGGATCCCTGGGGCTCACTGGTCAGTCAACCTACTTGGTGAGTTGAATGGTGCTTGAGAAACAGCACCTGAGGTGTCATCGACCTCCACACACCTGTAACCCCAGGAACAAGCACTCACGCACACAAATGATCAGCTTCATAGCAATTCGAACCTTCCAGAAAGAACCAGGACTGTGGTCAGGTGAGAACACCATGGCACCACAGCCACCCAATGGGTGTGCACTTGGAAACACTAAGTAATTCTAGAACCATATGCTCGCAAGCAAGCATCGTGCTAACTGCAAAGCCAATTTATCTGCTGGGAGCCCCTTTTGTGTTAGAGCTGTAATTCTGAAAATGCATGCAAACAAGTGTGGCTGAACTGAAAGCCCAGCTGGCATTTGTCAGTTTCACCCTGCCAACCAACCCAGCCAATGCTAATCTTAATTGTTAATGACCTGTTTGGTCCCCGATTAATCTGCTCGAAGGACATGTGCCCAGTGCCTCTTATTCACATGGTATAGTTTGGTTCCTAACCTAGAGCTTCCTGCCGTTTGTCACAAATACAAATACAAATTCGTGCCTGGGGAGGGTTGGGGCATCATTACCACCTGGCCTGGAGCAGAAGGCAGGTGAGCTGCTTCAAAATCCTGACTCCTGGTCCCTAAAGGAAATAGTTGATAAACCTCATCTGTTCCAAGCACATATGGAAAGACAGATCTGACAGGGATGGGTATAGCAGTGGTAGAGTGAATGTCTAACATGCCTAAGGCTAAGATTCTGTCAGAATAAACCATAAGAAACATAATACACGAATCTCAAGAATGCTTCCTCTCTGTCATGGCCTGTATCATCCACTCTCTCCTGCTCTGTGGGTGTCCTCACTGTACCAGTCACTGCCCATCCTTCCTCTCAGACATCTGGGCAAGTGTCAAAAACGATCCCTCTCCCTCCCTGGCCTCAGCACACAGCCATGCAGTCAGCTTCCCAGAGAAAACAAACCCAAGCAAAGATAAACTTTCCTTCAACCCCACCTGCTGGCCCCCTCTGGCCTTCCTTTTTTTTAGGCACACATTTCCCACCAACAAAGCTACCATCCTCTGTCTGCCTTGCCCTCCTCACAGCTCACTGCAGTCTGCTTCTGTTCCCATCTCCCAGCTGACAGTGACCCCTGGGAGTGGGGGGCACCAGAGGCCTTCCAGCTGGGACGTGTAATGACCTTTTATTTGGTTTTCATCTCGCTTCTGCCTTTGATAGTTGTCAGCTAGTTCTTAAATCGTTTGTTCTTATTCAACCAGGTTCCACAATTTGTTATAATCTTATAATATCTAGTAAGATTTTGAGATTTTTATAATTCATGTTTTTTTTAAAAATGTTATAGCATATATCCATGGTACAAACTGATGGGTTTCATATTTTCATTCAAGTATATATTTTCTTTGACAATACATCCCATCATTACCCTCTCTTACCCCATTCCCTTCCCAGTAAGTTCTTTCTTTTCCTAAACAGTACACCTTCTACTTTCATAACATGTGTCTAAAATGTAATGCACATGTCTAAAATCAAAATCCCAGAGCCAGGCGTGGTGACGCACGCCTTTAATCCCAGCACTTGGAAGGCAGAGGTAGGAGGATCACCATGAGTTCAAGGCCACCCTGAGACTACACAGTGAATTCCAGGTCCTCCTGGACTAGAGCGAGACCCTACCTTGAAAAACAGGAAAGAAAAATCTAAATTCCCACATATGAAAAACAGAAGAAAACATATTTGAGCCTGGCTTATCGTACTTAACACAGTCTCCAGTTCTATCCATTTTCCTGTAAACGACATAACCTTGTTCTTTAGAGGTGAATAAAACTCCAGGTCTGTAAATATACATCCCATTTTCTTTATCCATTCATCTGCTGAGGGGCACCTATGCTGATCCCATGACTCGGCTATTGTTATCAGAGCCACAGGAAACATGGGTGTGCAGCTCATGCTAAAACCATGCTTTCTCCGCCTTTTATGAAGCTCTTCTGTTCAGGTCTCCTCCCTCCGCTTCTTGGGGAATGACTTGGAAAATGGTATCCAGGAAGATTTCTATGGAATTGATTCATGTGGCCATTAGTTTTGTGAATTGCCCTTCTTCCTCCCTCCACCCCCAGGCCATCCCATCCCTTTCTTTCTGTTTGCTGACCATTGACTGGTCTAGTAGACCTTCCTCTCTTCCCTCCTCATTTCTCCTTTTTCCCATCTTCATTCTAGTACCATGTCCATAATGTTATGTATTATGGCTTGCAATGAATGAACTGGTGCTGGTCCAGGTTAGGAGCCACATGAGAGGTAATGCAGCATTTGTCTTTCTGAGCCAGTGTGACCTCACTTAGTATGATTTTCCCCCCAAGTTCCTCCATTTTCCTGCAAATTTGATTATTTCATTCTTCCTTACTGCTGAGTAGAATTCCATCGTGTATATATGCCACATTCATTTGCTGATGGGTATCTTGGCTGATTCCAGTTCCTGGCTATTGTGAATAGAGCAGCAAGAAAAATGGTTGAACAAGTGTCTCTGTGGTATTTAGTCAAGTCTTTAGGGTATATGCCCAAGAGGTATTGCTGGATCTAATGGTTTTGAAGAGTCCTTAGACTGATTTCCATAGTGGCTGTACAAGTTTGGACTCCCATCAGCAGTGGGTGAGGGTGTTTTTACCAGCAACAAGTCAACATAACTGTATCTTACCCTTCAGTTGGATGTACGGCCAGTCTTAGCATCCAGAACAAGAAGAGATTTGGGGGGCTGCTGGCCACAGAGCTGTCCAGTCGGAGTGAGCCCAGAGTGCCTCAGAGAACTGTGGGTCTGAGGCCTTTAGGCAGCAGCCCCTGTGAGGCTTCGCCTGATCAGAGGAGCATGGATAGACTCCATTTTCCAAAGGGCTACAGTTCCCCCCTCTGTCCACAATGAATCACTATCAACAGCTCATTCAAGAGAGGACATTAGTCTGGCCTTAGCGCCGAGTTCTTGGAGCAGCCCTACCTAATTTGAGTTTATAGTAGGAGACAGCAGTTCTGAAATGACTCGAGTGTCATTTTGATAATTTGATTACACTACAATAGATTCAACAGAGGAGATGGGTTCATCCCCTCCTTGGTTCTTTCATAGCAAGTGGGAGAATAATTTCATCAGATGTGGACCTCAGTGGTTGCTGTGGCTTGCTTCATCAAGCCTCTGGGGACTGGGAGATGGGTATCACTAGCTCAAATATGATGTAGGAACAACTGGAGGAAACAAATCCCAGACAACAGGTCTTCAAAACTGCGTATCACACAACATAGCACACAGAGCGGGGAAAACAAATCATGGGTGAACCTTAGTACACGCATTTCATCAAATCCTTTTTCACAACTTTCCTTTTCTTTTTGTATGTGTGGACATGTGCAATGTGGAGGCCACAGGTCAACACGTTCTCTCATTTGTCCCACTTCATTGAGACAGGGTTTTCTTGCTAAACCTAGAGCTCACCAATTCAACTAGATTAACTAGAAAACAAGCCCCAGGGATAGTCCCGTCTCCACATTCCCAGTGCTGGGATGGCAAGGGCCTGGCTTTAACATGGGTACTGAGAACCCCAACTCTGTTTTCAGACTTGCACTGTACTGATGGAGCCATCTTCCTGGCCCCTTCAAAAGGCCTTTTCTATTCCTCCCTTCTGTGGATTTCGTGAATAGCTGAGGTCACTGTATGCTTGAGGAAGTGTCACTGAAGGCGGAAGGTGGAGGAACAGGGACTTCCACTTCACCAATCTCCATTAAGGGCACAGCTCACCTTGAAGGCACACTGGTAAACTGAGCCTGCCTCTGCTGCTGCCTTATTCTGTCCTACTTGTTTCTTCAGTTTTTTTCTGAGCTCTTGCTAATTAATGGTTTATTTTCTCATGACATCCAAAGTAGGGGATGTACATGTAAACATGCAACAGTTTGAAAACATAAAAGTTAGAGTGAATATGTATTTACTTTGCACACTTTTTACTGCAAATGCCATGCTGTATTTTCTTTGTTTGCAATCTTACAGTTGGTTGCCTCCTTTGGTTGTGAGTCTAAATTTCTGATATAGTTCATAATTTTTGGTAACAAAATAATGCAGTAGTCATTTGAAGGGAATTCTGCTGTTATGCTGCAGCCTGTCTCTAGGGAAAATGCTATTTTCTGTTACTTTTGCAACAGGTTTCACCTGTGTCTGATGGAAGATGAGGGAGGTTTACATGTTCTTGGTATGAGCTAATTTTCACTCTTACACAGTCCTGTCTTGAGTAGTGACATTCAGGGATGGATACCTTCATTCTAAGCTATAAATACAGAGCGCTCTGTATTCTCAATGAGTTCCAGCAGTGCCCCGCACTAGCAGATACTTAAAAAGAAACACTGAAAGTCGATCTGATGACTAGGAAGCAGCAGTATTTTAGTCATCAAAGTGGGCACATCTAGCTCAAAAAAAAAAAAAAAGGCCAAAACAGGTGCTAAGTTTGAGCTCTGCATTTTCCTTGCACGAGTGCAGGCAGTTCCCCCTTCCACATGTGGAAAGAGCATTATGGAGAGAATTTCAGTAGAGATCCATTGAACAGATCTGATGCTACAGTTTCTCAAAGGAAACCGACAGCCACGCACCCAGGACAGTGGTGTAAGCCTGCTCACATGAATGGTGGACTTTGAAACCTGCCTCTTTCACATCTTGCTGGTCTGGACATACACCCAAAGCTTCTGCTGTCTCCCTCTACCCAAAGCATGTTAATTTATTTCTGGGCAAGCTTCTGCTTCAAACTCTCAAGAGTTTTTATTGCTCAAATAATGTGTTCAATCATCTCAGCTCAAATATGTCATTAGACAATCACACTCATCAGAGGAAACATAATGAAAGCACTTGGAGGGGGAAGTGGGTCTTAACCCTGCAGTACTCCTTCAGCAAAGACCTTTGTCTCACACACTTCCCACATCATTTCATTGTGAAATGTTAACGCACTAAAGGAGTTGTTTTGCACTGGCCTGGTGGGTGTAAACCAGAGAACAGAGAGTACAAAAGACAGTGTTCACAAACTTGGAAGACATAGATCTATGTACTTAACAGTTTTGGGTAACACTGGGATCTGGTGAAATTAGCTGAAATATCCCACAGTATATATAGTAGTATCTGCACCACATGAGAATCAAGAGTTTATCCGTCAAAATTCAGAGTGAATAACATTCTACGAGGCATCCTTTGTGAGCCACACCTGTACTGGCCTGGAACAGGGACCAAAATAAAAAACACAGGAAGGCAAGTGAGGATGATGGCAGGGCTCTGCAGGCCAGTGAGATCTTCTGAGGTTGTCTTCTGACCTCCACATGTCTGTCACACACACACACTCACTTTTCCACCCCTTCCTTTTTCTGCCACATATCTTAGAAAAAGCCATTTGTCTTTGTGAAAATTGGTTGAAGTAGCTACTTCAATCTCAACACCAAAATTCTAATGATTGAATGAATAAAGTCATTTTCTTCTCTAAGAGAAAAAGGGACATAAAACCATTTATTCATCCATCCAAGTGTCCCAAGGAGCATCAATATTCTAAGAAAAATTAGGAAGATAGTATTGCTTCAATCAAGCATATATTCACTTCTTTTGAGGCATTATCAGTGTCATGTGAATCAAGTCACAAAACTAAAATGTCATCTGTGGGATCGCTAGCAGGTTCTTACTCTTGAAAGAATTAAAACATAAAAGTACATTCATTAAGGGTTGGTCTCTAGACCCCCTTGTCCACTCCACTAGCCCCACCCCCTGCTTTCCAACTAGTCCCTATTCTACTTGGCTGTCTTTTCTTTTATTATTCTTGTGTGGGTGTGACCCACTGAATTTAATCAGGGCACAGGTGGGGATTCATTTACCAGAGAACATGGTGAAAGGGAATGAATCTGAAGATAGCTTTAAGAAAATACTTAAAAGTACCAAATATGTGAATGTTTTAAAACAAAGCCCTGTGTTTTTTTTAAACAAGATCCAAAATACCATCTCCAGAAGTCTTTTAGTCTAGGTAACTTTATTCAAAAAGATGCATGAACACCTGCTAAATGCCAAGAACTGTGTAGCATGAGCTCAAGCCTCTTGCTTTGGTACCTAAGTGTGTACCCAGTTTCATAGACAACATGGTAGGTAGCTCATAAAAGACCAAGTCCACTACTGGAAAGTCTTAATCTGTATCACAGAGATATGCAATAAAGCACACAAATTCGGCACCAATTTGGAAATAAATGACTCCAATATAAAAGCTTAAATATGCCCTTTGGCCTAGATCAGGCAGGCTGCTTAGTACATCAACTGTCCTTCCTGTACCCACCACCTTTTTGACATAGGATATTATATGTATTGCAGCCTGGTCTCTTACTTTTGGCCCTCTTGCTGGGATGATAGTTATGAGACTTAAATGGGGCTCCGGGACCACACCTAGAGCTTCCATATATGCTAGGCATCAAGTTAGAAAATAATCATCCCCTTTATTTCCCAACCGATCAAAGCACAGCTAATTCAAAAGCAGACATTGAACACTTTAGTGTTATAATAAGGAAGACTAGGTTGTATTCTTCAAAATAAACTGTAATATAATCAGCATTAGCACTTCTACCTGTTAATTAAGAGGCAGAGAGTTCAAAGAATTTATCTAGGGCTGTGTGTTTACCATGTTTTTAACAAAAATAAGAAAAGTTGAAGGAACTATGTCATCAATTCAGAGAACTAGAATAAAATTCCAATCACTGCTTTTAAAATGTCTTTACTGGTACTGCTAGATGTTGAGTCAACACTGCAGATACCCATTTCTCCTGGCCAAAGTACTAGACATTTACAACTGAACTTGGCAGAAGTTACAGAAATGATACACAGTCACAGGACCTCACAAAGGAGAGTGCTACTTCATTCATGCCCAAGCGCCGTCCTAGGGAAGCAGATCCAGCCAAGTACTGGGAAGTGCAGAGGGCCACTGGTGCTTGCCTGGTGCAAGCATAAGGTTTTCAATATCACAATTTAAGACATCTGACTTTGAAAAACATGTCGTTCTAGCTTTTTCTTTCATTACTCCACCATCCAAAGTAAAATATGACAAAGCCAACAACATTTAATTGGGCCAGAAAATGAGTTGTTGGTTGATACTAATGTACTCTGATATCAAAAGATCCTTGGAAAAAGCAACATGCAGAAAAAATATATACAGTGTCTCGTTTATGAAATGGGTATATTTCACATGTATAGAAAATGTTAAAAAATAACATACTCTGAATACATAATAAGAAAATGAGCCAGGAGAGGAGGAGAAAACCCACATTTACTGACTACTCTTAAGTACTTTTTGAACAGTTTCTTAAAATGCTCATGAAACACTTTCAAGTAAAAAAACCACCTTTGCAATTGCTGATGTTACTGTTCCTTTAGGACATACAGTTTGTCCTTTACTCCTGTACTCCCAAAACTTAGATTCACTAAAATGATTATTGAAACTTTAAATATTTAGATACACTCAGTTAAAAAAAAGAATGTTAACTTCCCAAGGCTGACTCTACAGTTTAGCTTTTGGATAGAGGTGTGATTTTTTTATTACTGGCACTGCTCTGTAAGTCCTAAAGAGATCATGAAACATCCCATCTTACCCTTCTATAAATAACTGGCAAAATTTAATGTCCAAAAGAAATTGTGCTACTCTGCGTACGATGGAGAGTTCAGCAACTCCCACAGCTTCCCCCAGAAACAAAAAGCATAGCAAATGTACAAACACTGAAATGAACTACACTGCATGGGGGGGAAAAAAAAAACAGAAAAGTTAATTCAATTTTAATTTATTGTCATCACTTTTTCTTCAAGATCCAGATATTTTAGAATGCAAAGAAAATTAACTTTCCATGATATGTCCAGGACTGGCACTAAAAAAAAAATTCAGACTGCAAATGAGTTATACAAATGAAAATATCAAATGGAGATCCAGTTATCAAAATGAAAGCACTCAACATATTAAAAGTTCACAATTATTTGTACAGAGCACATAAAAAAGTCAGCTTGCTATCCAACTGTTGAGATTTTCAAGAACTATTGCAGAAGTTTGAAGAAAATAGACTTGTTAGTTAACTTATAAAGAGATCAAAGAGCCTGAAACAAGTATTAAAAAGAAAATTTTGCCTTTATTAGAATGGTGTTAGGCTTTAAATATATCAATTTTGGTAATCAAATTATTGTTTGTTCATTTTTAATAAGAAATGATACCACAGAACTTCAATACTGGTCCACCAATCTTGTCTTTACTTTCTTTTAAAGCAAGAAACAGAACACGAGCAATCAGAAAGCACTGGCAGGCATCAGTTAATCCAAGAGACTAGCTTCTTAGTTCCCAAAGCACTTGCAGAGAAAACCACAGGTGGGGTGGGGAGAGGGGACTGGCAGCCATCTGTAATAACTGGAATAACTGGAACCCCGTGAGTGCCATGCCAAGTCTCATGAGGCTATTTGTTGTATTTATCTTTTACTTGGTCACTTTTTTCCCCTCAAATACGAGTTTTTCTTTGACTTTTTTTCTCAAAGTATAAAAAGTATGAAATATAAACAAGCTCTTGCACTGCACCCTCAGAAGTGTACAATTCAAGCTCCACAGAGCTATCTACACACTGGTAAATCCATCAAATCTTGGATAGTTCAATAATATACAAAATATCAGGGCACAGAAAGAACTAAAACCCACTTCTTTTTCGATACACGTAAGAATCAAATATTCAGTCTAAAGGAAAACAATCATTTCGGCTCTTCTTCTACCTCTGCATGTTGATACAATTATTAAAATACTCCTGTACAGTCATGTTTGGTCTTACTACTCCAAGTCAGCTTTAAAACCTCAAAACCAGCCATCCAGACGAAACAGCTCATCAGAAAGATTATTCTTTTCCATCTCCCTAACCCCAGTAACTATGAAGTTGACTTTATGACATGACTCCAAACACTGGGTTGTGACGACAAATGCTAGGTCCGATTTCTTCGTAATCTTTTTTGGTGTGGCATACTTGGTAGAACTCAGGCTGAAAACAAACAAATATATTTTGATAAAGATCCAAAACCTAAAATCTTTGAATATTCTTTAAATATGATGCTTTAAAATAGATGTTAAACCTAAAAGGTTTATTAATACATCCATGGTACTTGAACAGTGTTTAGAATCCTAGAAATCTTGAGTAAAAAAAATCCCCACTATCCTGTCCCCTCGCTCCTGGGAGTCTCCTGTATTGAGGACTAGAAGGTTCCCATTTCCCACCATCCTGTCCCCTCGCTCCTGGGAGTCTCCTGTATTGAGGACTAGAAGGTTCCCATTTCCCACCATCCTGTTCCCTCAATCCTGGGAGTCTCCCATATTGAGTGAGGACTAGAAGGTTCTCATTTCCACCATCCTGTCCCCTCACTCCTGGGAATCTCCGTATTGAGGACTAGAAGGTTCCCATTTCCTACCATCCTGTCTCCTCACTCATGGGAGTCTCCGGTATTGACGACTAGAAAGTTCTCATTTCCACCATCCTGTCCCCTCGCTCCTGGGAGTCTCCTGTATTGAAGACTAGAAGGTAGATTCCCTATGTTCCAGCTACTAGTACTGCTGCAGCCTTCCCATACTGAAAGCAGAGACAGCAACCAAGAGAAGGAGCAGCACTGGGCAGATAAAAACTATTACAGTTAGGTGATAAAAATGTGGACATGTCTTTCTCACTCCATGTACGATAAAAACAAACTGCCCCTTGCTCTGTGTCATCATTTTCTCAAAGGACAAGTTAACAAACTCAATTAAGAAGAAAAAAAACCAGTAGCTTTCTGATGAATGCAGTACTACAATTTAAAAGAATTTTCCTTAAAATGAATTTTAAAATAAAGTATAATATGCTCACTCTGAAATAATTATCTAGCATGCTCAAGTTAAAACAAACATTAAACTGAAATGACTTCCAGTTTTAAAAATACTGTATGCATACAAACAAAACCTTTACAGTTTCCTATGCTATATTTAAATAAAACGTACAGGAATTTGTTTTGTGTTAATGTACCTTTGGACCCTTTCATCTAAAAAATAAATAATAAAAAATTACAAATAAGCTTCATCATACGCACCGTGGAAGCCAGCATCGACCCTCCAAACCAGACTGCGTATCGCTGCATGTGGTGTGTGATGACTTGAACATCAATGGGCTTGGGCTAAAAGGTGACAACATAGCAAGATCACTTCAGGAGAAAATAGAACGATGTCTGAATCATTTAACCTTAAATGTGTATACACAAAAATGACTTGTATTAAATTCAAGTGATATCTTATAAGTTAGAAACAACTGAGACCATCTACAGAGGAATAGAAATATAATACTGAGAAAGAAACAGGGATGAAAATAGAATAGAGAGGAAATATACAGCTTATAATTTATAAGAACTCATGTGTATTAAATTTCACATTGTACCCCATAAGTATTCCAGTTACTAAATTGTTAAGGAAAACTAAATTTTAGACAATCTCAAATACATAAATACAACTTTAAAGGGAGGAGACATGCATGGGACAAAACAAAGAAAAACAAACATCTAACTGTATTTTAAAATCACAACCACAGTGAAGTTTGGAAAGTGAAAACCCAAGTAACTTGTGAATGCAGAATTCTAGTCGTATATTCTCAACCAAGAACACAAAACCAAGCAAATACTAACTCTATAAATAGGCTCATATTTCAAAGTGGTATGAAACGACATTTCCCAACCTACTAAATTCATACTCCATACATGAGGCAACAGTGTGGATGGTGGAGCTAGCTTTCTCACTATCAGGAAAAGGTCTTACAAACATGGGAAGACGCAATGCTAAAATGAACCCACCAGTATTTTGGAACTCAATGGATACACGTATATAAGCACACAAGCACGCACACGCACACAAACACACACAATTCTCTGAGCACGGAGGTTAGAATGAACTCACTGGGGTGTTCTGGAACTCAAAAACATATGAACAGGAATGCACACATGCATATACCTAACCCTGACCACTGAAAAAGCTTAAATGTGACATTTCAGTAGAAATGAGTGAACCTAGTGTGTCAAACACTTGGTTTCTCAGCATTCTTCATTGAAAAAAAAATTTTTTTCCTTTTTTTTCATGTTTTTTGGCAGAGGATAATTTCAGAAATATGAAGCACTTAAGATGAGTCTAAAGCAACTTGGAAGTTAAAAAATTTGATGAGGCTGTATCAAAAGAACATAACCGTCACATGAATGGGTCCCATTAGCCAAAATTAGAAATTTTGATCATGAGAATGATGTTAACAATATTATATAACAATATGATCTGACAGCATTTCCCCTAAAATCCTTACTAAATGTAAATAAAAATAACAACTGCATAGTGGAGAAGCCTGGTGGGAACAACTTTAACCAGGTGATCAAAGTACCAGGAATTCACTGATGGAACACATTAAAATGATACAGTAACACAAAACTAAATAAAAAATGAACTGTTACCAGAATCCTTACTCGTGGACAGTAGGCTAAACAATATAGCCCTATATAGGAATATGGGAGTATAGTCTGGTGAGAAGGACCCAGAAGGGGGTGGGATGAAGCCTAACTCTAATACAATTGGCTCTGGCTTATAACTCCCTGTGCCAGAAATCTTCCCACACTGAGCTGTTGATCAGAGAGACCCACAAGGTCCCCAAAACATGAGGGGCTTCTGTCAAAGGACTTGATTAACTATTTGAAGTAAAAGATAAGACCCTATTGCTAAAGACACCAAAGGCTGCTCTCAAACAACACAGAGAGATCCTGCTGTAACCTAGAAGCCAGTTCCCAAATGGTTACCCCGAATAGTGCTGGAAAGCACTACATTACCTGCCAGGGGAAATTGGCCCACAATGTTGGGAGAAAGCAGGGAACACCACTATACGACAGAGACCAGCATGGCAAGAATTATTTACCTATGCAATAGTGGCACTTAACTCTAGGCAGGTAATTAACAGCTATCTGTGATAGGCTAAGCGATCCAGTCAGTGGCAAGGAACCCTTAGCTGGAACTGGGATCCAAGGCAAATTCCTATGGAGAACAAGATTCTGGATTCCAAGGGGAAGTCCCCATTAACTCTGGGCTTAAAGAGAGGTTACACCCTGTATACTCTCAACAAACTGATAATGGTTGTCCCATTTAACCACCCTACGTGTGTGATCCTCCAAACTGGTTCCAGCCTTCAGAGACATTTTAACTATAGCCTCCTGAGGGATCCAGCACAAATCCACCTTTTGATGGCACATTCAAATTCTTTCCAAAACTGTGTGAGGTAATAAGTACTTATCATTTTAAGCGTCTAAGTTATAGGATAATTTATTTTTAAGTAATATGCAGATAATGTGAGCCTTAACATGCCCACAGCTGGACAGTTTTATCTTAGAATCTCCACATGACTCCATGGATATCTTCTCTAATGTCACCTCAAGGCCTTCTTCTGTCCACATACATCAAATAACATATTATCCCCAGTATGACATCATGCTTAGTGCCCTTGTCTGAACTTCAGTTTTCTACATTGCCAATTATAACAACTTGATAAAATAAATATATGCTTTCTGTCACCATCCCTACTCTCCAATAAATGCTTCTTGAGAAAAGAGCTTGTTTATTCAATGCTCTGCCTTCAAGGTTAACAATGGTGTCTCTTCTCTAGTATGAACTCAACAAATATTTGTTGATGAAGGAAGAAAGGAAATTAAAAATCAGTGGAGTCATGGGCTCACACTGAGCACAGGGAGACTCACTCAGTTTGGGCCTTGAACACATTAACAATAGTTAGTGGAATGGTACGTTCCAGCTTTGGAACCAAAGAGAGAGATAGGGAATTAGAGCCTTTCGGGGAACAATGAGAAGCTAAACAAAATGGGGGAAGTTGAATTCATGATTTATGCGGTTTTCGACAAGATTCAGAATTTTGAATCAACATGGAAACAAATCTCTTGGCATGTCTGGTAGAGATTTTGTATATTAGATTAACTGAAAAGGGAACCCCACCCTAACTGTGGTCAGCATCTTTCCATGGGCTGGGGGTCCTCGACTGGACAAAAAGGAAAAAGCCAGTTGAGATTCAGCATTCATAACTCTCTACTTCTTCCCTGTGGATGTGACAGTGTGACTCCAGCTTCCCGCTCCTCCAGTGCTTTCCACACTGTGATGGATTGCCCCTTAAAATTGTAAGCAGAAAACCAACCCTTCCTCTTTCATTAGCCACTTTCTGCTCAGGTGCTTTGTTTCAGTGGCAAGAAGGTAACTGATACAGCCACCAATGCTAAGACCAGGAACCTAAAGACATCTTTCAAAATCATAAAACATAAAATTCCAAAGACATCTTTAAACTAATTTCAGAAATCAACAAGTTTGCTGATTTTTTTTCATATCCTAATGTTCCTTTATATAAAGGCAAAGGTTTACACTGATCTAATGTATTGTTGTGATGAGTTGTTACTGTACAGCTATGTTTTCCAACTGGCTCACAATCTTACCTCTCTTACTTGTTTAACATTTGGACAGTGGTGTGTTCAATATTTTTTCCTTGGAGCTTTTTTTACATTCAAGGAAATAATGACAAAGGCTATTTAATTATCTATTTTTATATCCACATACACTAATGTTGTTTAAAAATGATAGATGAGGGCTAGGAGATGACTCAATCATTAAAGGTACTTACTTATAAAGCCTACCTGCCAAGGTTCAATTCCCCAATACCCATGTAGAGCCAGATGCACAAAGTGGCAGATGCACCTGGAGTGTGCTTGTAGGAACAAGAGGTCCTGGAGTGCCCATTCATTCTCTCTCTTTCTCTCTCTCCTTATCTCAAATGAATAAATAAAAACTTTAAAAAATAGTAGGAAATGGAGAGACCCTGCTGGATCCAGAAAGGTAACCAGCTTCCAGATGGTAGCCTGTGTAGTGCTGGAAGGCGTTACATGAGCTGCCAGGGAAAACTGGCCAATGATATGGAAAGCAGAGGTTATTGATATACAACATTGACCAATGTTATGAGAATGCTGAGGACACTGCTATAGGGCAGGGACCAGCAAGCCAAGAAGAGCTCATCTCTGCAGTAGTGGTGCTAAATTTAGGTGGGTAATCAACAGCTTGCTGATTGGCTAAGAGATCCGTTCAGTGGCAAGGAACCCTTAAATGGAACTGATCCATGGCAAGTTCTTATGGAGATCAAGAACCTGGGCTCCAAGGGGTAACTAACTCCCACTCACCAGAGATCTACACACAGAGGCTACATCTGTTAGAACCTTGACAAATTAACAATGTTTGTTCCATTTAACTTACACTAATCTCACTCTCTCCATTGGAAAATATTTTTCAAAAGGCCATAAGAACCATGGACAACCCAATTCTACCAACAAAACCTGAGATGATAGCTGATTCCAAGGCAGGAGATGAACCACCCCTAACACATCACCTAGGACCCGGGTGAAATCACAGAGGAGGCGAAGAGTGCTGCTTCCACAGCAAGCCTGACAACATATGCAAGGGTAATGGAGACAAACTCAGAGGATACTCAAAACAGTACAAAGTAGAGACCCAGAGACTCTTAAGAGCTCAACACTAAAGCAGACTTAAAACTCACCATGGCTCAAGGAACTTTGTGGAATAGGGGGCGGAAAGATTTTAAGGCCATGGTGGGGGAAATATCCCGAGGCGTTGCTCCCCTCCCCCCAAAACTGCTACTTACATAACTCATAGCCTCCATCTCATGGAGTACTCTGGCAATCCCACTGAGGAGGGTCCTCAGTGGAACAGGGGCAGGAAGGAGGGAAATGGGGGTACCAAAACAAGATTTGTACAGTTTCTAATTATTAATATGAATTGTATCTCTTTTAGCCTGATGTGTTGAATATCACTTGCACTGCTGTTTATTATCTCATTTAGTCCCCTCAGGTGCCTTGGGAGGGGCTGCTATCATACATGGGAAACCTAGATGAAGCTCAGACAAGAAATGGAGAGCCATAATATAATAAATGAGCTGATTCTTAAACTGGTCATTTTCTCATGGCAAGTTTCAGATGTCAAAAGGTCAATAAATTTTAAAATGCAGATTTTTTTTTAATGATATAGTAGCACTCCTGTGGTACAAGCTGAGTCTAATCATGTGAAAACTTTGTCAGACCTCAGCTGAGGGACATTCTCCAAAATTCACTGCCTGTGTTCTTCAAGCATGCTGAGGCTAAAAAAAAACAAGCACAGAGAACTGCTGCACGCCAGGGGACCACCAGGGTTAGATGAAATCCATCATCCCTAACTGGATCATGAAGCATAAAATATTTCTTTTTATGACATCTACCTCAGGTCTGTAGCGCGGCATTATCTTCATAATGAGCCATACAATTTTCCAATACCCACAATTTAAAATTATGCTTATAAAATGAACGTCAACCCTCATTTTATGGGTAGAAGCATGTGAGTGTGAGGGGAGCGAGTGAGTGAATGAGTGGGTGGATTGGTTGGGAAGTGATAAAGTAAACAACTTAAAAGTTGTTTAGCTGAGCAAACTGCCTGAACTATACAACTAGGCCATTAAGAGACAAACCTCAACAAAGACAACAGCTGAAAAGAATCAAAGGACCAATGAACATGAATGCCATGGGCATGCTCTCCTAACTTAGAACACGTGGTAGGTTCTTCATGTTGCCAAGGAAGAGCAAGAGCTGGCAACCTTTCCCACCACCACTGCAGTAACCAAGCACCTGAGCCTTCACAGTAGTAACTGAGAAACCAACCTTCAATCTGCCACCACTCAACTCCTCACTTAGCTTCAGCCGGGCATCTACGGTTCTTTTCAAATCTCTTTGCAAGCGACGTCCAAAGTCCCTGAACATGGTTGAACCTCCAGAGAGGACAATATTCTGTATTATTTAAGAAAAAGAAGTAGTAAACATGATGATGATTTAAAGAGAAAATTTACACTTGATCTTAGCCAAAAGGCCAAGAAGCGATTAAAAGAGAAAATTTAAAGATTAATAGTAAAAAAAAACTCAATTACATCCTAAGATATGATTAAATTATCATTCAACAAAAAAAAACCACAGGTGTTTTTAAAACTTTACAATTAAATAATATAACAAATATATAACAATTTTTGTTGTAAATACTGACCTTGTAGAGAGGACGTCTGACATCAATAGGGCAATTCTGAATTACTTCATCTACAACTTCTGATATAGGTTGTGTAAAATCTGGATTAGCAAACTGAAAAATAAGTCAATTTGCATACATGAGAGATGTGATTGCTACTTACTTCAACATCACAACCACAGAAAGTTAAAGTATCTATCTCAAAAGCAAAAGCACTTTTAGAAACTAAATTCTGGTCTCTTAATAGACTCGAACCTAAGCTATTGAAAACAGCTTTCATAAAGTCAAATAAAACAAATACTACAGATCATTTTAGAAGTTCAAGAAGATAAAACATGTAACGCCACACATATACTATGAGATGGCAAAGATCTGGGTGAATGAGAGCTCGTGTACCCAGCTAAGAGAATGTGTATACATCAGAACCACTACTTTGGAAAACAATTTGGCAACAGCTAAGAAAAATTTAAATGAAAATACAAGTGCCTACACTTCTTCAAAAACACCCAAAGGAAACTGTCATACACATGCACTTTACATGAAACACATTCACTGCAGACTCATTAGAAACAACTAGTGATTCAATCACAAGGGGAGGAAATAAAGTTTGCAGTCTACACTCAATATCCAGATTCCCTATTTGCAAACCAGCCTACTTCCTAACATTGACTTGTCACTATGTAAGGCACTTCAGCAATTATTTGTGCACACACAGAGGAAGCATCAGGTGTTAAGTCCACCAAAGTGCACACTCCCAGTGAGATTAAGCAAGGTATTTCTGTGCATTGTCTACCTGTTATACTATAAACTGCTTATGGTCCCCACTTAGTGTACTTTTCCTAGCTGGCTTGGTAGGTTTGCTAATTTAAAAGGTATAGTGTTGAATATTTGGTACTCCTAAGTACCAGGAAGGGTAGATAATGAGTTTTACTGGGAGAAAATGCCAGTCAGGCCACTTTGTTGAGACATGAGTTACAGTGCTGTTGGCTGTTAGTTCAATGAATGAACAATATGTATGAAATTAAACATCCTCCAACAGAAGCACATAAACTATGGTGATACACAGATAGAATGATGAAAGCATGACCAGAGTAGCACCAGAAGCTACCTAACCCTGTCTTTCCCCGGGAGCAGTACTTTAGTCACTAATTGATAGTGCTCACAAATACTTTATGAAACACCTACTTTGAAATATGAGAATCAACTATGTATTCATATCACAGGCAAAATAAAACTACTTCCAGATAGTTGATATTCATAAACAAACACATTTTAAAAGCTTATTAGAAACTATGGATGATTCCATATATGCTAACTTTAAAAGTAAAACATTTTTGGGTACCATGTATATTGAATGAGCATCAAGCTCATAAAGTGAATTTTCTCTTCTTCAGGAGAAAGAAGGGAAACAGATGAAAGGAAAGTGTCTGGGGAGGGGAGGTGCTCTTGACTATTTCATTTCATTTAACACTCTAGGTAAATGTGGAAATATCAGCTTGTGTCTGAAGCCTTAAATCATCATGTAGTTCATGGCATGTTTTTCAGAATTTAACAGACAAGATACAAATAAGATTAAAAAGATGTTTGAAAATTAAAATCACCATGGAATTACCATAGAGCTTAAAAGTAAACTTTTAAAAACTTCAAATTAATGAGCAATATTTAAAAAGACAAAAAAAGGTCTTATACAGAAAAACAATATGAGGAATGGTGTCTTACTTTTGATTTTTATTTTTTATTTGCATGCTTATATCTCACAGGCACAAAGTTTTTTTAAGTGCTACATATGGTAACTTATATTCAAAGAATTTAAATATATTCTGAAACAAGGATGCCCCTTACTAAAGATTTTCAAAAGTATGTAAATGGTAATGTATTATAATTGTCTTTTTACATGTATTTTTAACATTTCTATTTATTTGCAAGGAGAGAGAGAGAGAGAGAGAGAGAGAGAGAGAGAGAGAGAGAGAGAGAGAGAGAGAATGGGCAAACCAGGGCCTCCAGCCACGACAAACTCCAGGTGCATGAGCTAATCTGCACATCTGGTCTTAATGTGGGTATTGGAGAATCAAACCTGGGTCGTCATTAGGCTTTGCAAACAAGCACATTAACCACTGAGCCATCTCTCAAGCCCCAAAAGTCTTAATATTACGGTGAGTCTTTATAACCGAAAAATAAGTTGTGGTGAGATTTTTTCCTAGGTTAAAAATCTAGTTCTAGTTTTTTAAAAGTGTCTATTATTAAAGTAAAATTTTAAATGCCGTCTCTCTTGACCTCTCATTTTTAGAATTAGGTCTTCCAAATGGGAATGATAGTAGACTAATTCAAAACCTGTACTAAAGCAGAGCACAGTGGTTCATACCTATCATCCTAGCACTTAGGAGAATCACTCTTGAGTTCGAAATTAGCCTGGGCCACACTGAGTTCCAGGTCAGTCTGGGCTAGAGACCCTACCTCAAAAAAACCAAAAACAGGGTATGAAGAAATGGCTCAGCAGTTAAGGTACTTGCCTGAAAACCCTAAAGACCTGGGTTCAATTCTCCAGTACCGTTCATAGTGGCTGGAAGCCCTAGTGCGGCCACTCTCCATCTGTCTGTCTGTCTGTCTGTCTGTCTCTGCAAATAAATAATATTTTAAAAAGCCAAAACACCTGTATTATTAGACATTTGTCAATGTTTTCCATGTTTTTTTTTTAAAACAGCTACTCTTAAATTACTTAGAGAGATATATATAATGAAGAGATTTGTCAGGGCATGATCCCAACATCTGAGAGGCAGAAGTAGTAACATTGTGTTCTGTTTAAGGCAGGCCAGTCTAAATATACCTAAACTGTCCAAAAGAAAACAGAAAAAAAAAAAAACACGATTATTTTGGGGAAGCAGATGAAAGACTAAAAAAGTGAATGTTAGTAAGGCAAACAAATCCTTTTTCTTAAAATAAAATGTTCCTAACAAAGATTCCACAGCCTTTTGTGACCAGGAGGAGAGCTGGCGGCCTACATCTACTTGTGGGAAGCTGGCTCAGTAAATGCAGCTCAGACTCTGACTTGAGAGACCAGTTCCAGGTGAGGACTTTACTTTGAAGAGTGTCTCACAGTGTATTAGGGACAATGGAAGAGTCCACAACAGTCAGCTGGCTCTATATGTCATTTACAAACAAGCTCCCAGGCTAGAGAGATGGCCTTTAGGTTAAAGGTGCTTATTTGCAAAGCCTGATGGCCCAGGCTCAATTCCCTACTACACACATAAAGCCAGATGCACAAAGTGGCACATGTTTCTGGAGTTTGTTTGCAGTGGCAGGATGCCCTGTGTGGTTAGGTTTTATTGTCAACTTATCTTTTTAAATATCTTGGTTGGGTCTCTGAGGTTGTTTATAGAAAAGCAGCTTCTCAGTAGGGGCAGGATGTAAGGAAGGCTCAGGAAAGCTAGAAACAAACTTTCCTACCAGGGCAATGCACAAAGGACATCCAGACTCAGGAAATCAACAAGTCTGTGGAAGGGTTGAAAGACCCTGCCCTAAGGTCATATAAAGGGGAAAGAAATCTCTCTCTTCCCAGGGCCTCCCTGGCTGCTAGTGTTTGTTATGCATCTCTTTGTGGACACTGGAATGAAGAGCTTCCTCAGCCTTCCAGCAAGGACTGAAGACTAATGGCTCCCTAGGAAGCCTTTAGGCTTTCAGTGCTGGATTGGGAAGTGCTGAGGCATCCAGCCACATGGCTCTTGGGTTTGCAGACTGTTATTGTGGGCCTGCCATGAACTAATCTAATAAATCCCCCCTCCTTTTTTTTTTTTTTTTACAATTCATTCTGTTGGTTCTGTTCCTCTAGAGAACCTTGACTAAAACACCCTGACATGTGCATACCGCCTCTTTATCTCTCTAAAAAAAAGAAAATAATGAAATAAAACAAACTCCTGAATGGACAGAGAAAAGTTTAGTCAATGATTTTGTGGAATAGATAGCAGAATGAAAATCCTAGAACCTTATTTTCCACCATTATTTTCATGATCATACTGATCAGATATCTTCCTGGCTTTAGACAATGAACTCTCTAAAAAGCCTTTAGTACTCAAAACATTGTGTTTCAGGGATCCTACAGTTAAGACTTCCACCTGAAAACCCAGCATTGACTCTATTTAAAAAAAAAAAAAAAAACTTAATTCCCTCAAATTGAGACAGAATACTAACAACTTAATGGAAAATGTTCAGTAACCTTCATTTTACAAATCACTATCAATTTGTTAATAAAGAACATGTAATGTCTCTACGCTGTCCTTTATCCTAGTCAATATTTACCTAAAACAGCAAAACTTTGGATAGCCTTAAAAGTTTATTTCCCGGCTGGAAAGATGGCTCAAAGATTAAGATGTTTCCCTGTAAAGCAGAAGGACCTCAGTTCAATTCCCCAGAACCCACAAAAAGCCAGATGCCCAAGGTAGTACATGCATTTGGAATTCATTTGCAGTGGCTGGAGGCCCTGGCGCTCCTACGTTCGTATTCTCTCTCTTTTTCTCAGATGCCCACACACTCATCTAGTCCAAATTTTAAAAAAATAAACAAACTGAATGAATACTTCAAATGATAGGGGAGCTAGAATACAGAAATATCTAAAATTATAGGTAAAAATGATCTTAAAATTCACTTGGGAGGTGACAGTTCATACCATTAAAAAAAAGTCTATTCTGGGAAAACATGGTAAGCCAACTAAATGTATTTATCATATTTTCTTCCCAAAACTCCATTGAAAATATAACTAAAAAGGCAAAATCTGTAAGACACAGAAAGAACTGAAGATAGAAGAAACACAAAACAGCAAAATTTGGTAAGGCAGGCACTAGCAAGCACAGGAAAAACCTTGCAGACCTCAAAGCACTAGAATCACCAGTGAGGCTGTTTTAAGACTCTGCACAGGGGGGCTGAGGAACTGAGGTGAGATCAAGGCAGGGACAGGACAGACTGCTTCACAGGCTAAGAGGCTGTCAAACCCATAGTCCCGCTCCAAAGGAAACCATCAAATGTCTCCTCATGCAAAGAGACAAGTGCCTAAAACTGGGCACCCTATTCTCTAAAGAAAGCAGTTTCTAAGATTTTTTTATTCTAGCTGGAATAATTGACAGACAGCACATAGTGGTAGTGGGGAGGAGTGCTGTATGCTCCCTTCCACACTGCTTGGGAGAAAGCACTTTTTTCTTATTCTGAAGTACAGTCTCATATATCTTAAACTAGCCTCAACTCTTTACACAGCCGAGAATATCACTGCACTCCTATCTTGTCTTTGTCCCCTGTGCTGAGATTACAAGAGTTGTGCAGCACCACACCCAGCTCAACAATGTTCATTCTTGGCCTTTTAAAGTTTACATAGAAACAGTTTCTGCTGCACCTAGTCATACTCTTCAGCATTCCTAATTTCAATGGAGATCTTATCTAAGTTACTCAACTTATAAAGCTCAGAATCATCACACATTCTTTACAATTACTGTTATACTGGCTCATTCTCTCTCACTGCCTTTCCCATTCCCATTAACCTAGACATTTACTCATCTGAAAAACTCACCAGCTTCCAACACAGTTTACAACACTGTTCCAATCCAGAATTGCCTTTTCAAAAGTATTTTTATTTATTTATTATAAGCAAGAGAGACACAACTCAACCACAAGTGGACTCCACATAAATGTGCCACTCTGTGCATCTCACTTTATGTGGGTTCTGGAGAATCAAACTGAAGCCGATAGGCTAAAGTAACTGCTTTTATCCACTGAGCCTTCTCTCCAACCCCCTTCCCCGAGAATAGCTTTTTAAATATGTCACTTCCATGGTGAAAATTTCTACTCAATTATGAAATCCCCCTAACATACATCTGATACTCAGTTACTGTTCACATGCCCTCAATTTAACTGTTACCTCCTGGCTCTCCTAGAAGGCCAGATGTCTCTGCTCTTATACCTCAATAGACACATGCATTTGTTAAAAAAAAAAAGCTATACCCGTTTAATGAATAAGAAAAGGAGTAAATAATCTTTCTTCTTTGAATACCTAAAGCTTAATCTGAGACCATGAAACTCATTATTCCTATTTGCTGGGTAAAGAAGCATGAAAAAGAAAAGGCTCTTGGTGCTAAATAAACACAGTAGGCATGTAATATCAGTGATTTTGACATGGTCCCAGTGCTCAGTTACCAGGAAAGTGCACTGTTAAAAGCACCTGATTATTCTAGCATAAGTTTTATATCCCCAAGGCTTCACAAATAGTAGACTATTTTGCTACTGGATATTTTATGACAGTCAACTGAAGAGTCCTTGTGCAGTGGTCATTTTATATTGGGGGATGCTTTCTAGAGCCCTTGCTGATTCTTAAATGACTATGAGTTTTAAGGGCTCCCTCTTCCCATACTTTTCCATAACCATACCCTCTTTAAGCAATAAAGATTTAAAAGGCAGACGCTTTACTTTTTTCCAAATGTGTAAAAAAAAAAAAAATTCTTTAGCCGGGTTTAACAAAAACATTTTGTTTCCTTAGATTTAAAAAAAACTCACTACTCACGGTAATACTTTAGACACTAAAGAAAGTTTCTGAGATTCTGAGTATTTTTTTTAAAATATTTTGTTTGTGTATTTGCAAGAGGGGGAGGGGGGACATTGCAAATGGTTAGACACAAGCACCAATTTGTGCATCTGGCTTTAAACGTGGGTACTGGGGAATCAAACCAGAATCCTCAGGCTTAGCAAGCAAATGCCTTAAACACTGAGAAATCTCTCCAGCCCCCTATCTGAGTATTTTCTAGGTGATTTTCTTATGGACATTTCAAAGTTCTATTTGAGGGGTAATAGCTAAGCTTACCTCTGGATGAAAAAAAATTTCAGGTCCCAAGAATCTCTCGTAGCCAACATCAATGGAGAATTCTTTCTTAGAGATAGCATTGATTCCAGTGTACTGTTTAATCCACTTTGACCCATCTGTATCATACTTGTTAAATTCTTTCACTAAATCTGGACAGACATAGCTATATCGTTCCTTAAAACAGAGAGAGAAACAAAACCAACTTTTTTTTCTCATTTAGGGATTGCATACTATCATGAAATGAGAATCAAAAAACATGATCATTATATAATAAGAAAGTTTAGTGGGCGAAATTTGTTAGATATTATGCTGTGTAGTGCACAAACAGTCCATCTATACATAATTTCTGACGATATATCAGCAAAACTAAAATATGAAAAAAATCAGACTCCATCTTTATTATTTTAATGTTACTTCCTTAAAGCATTCATTGAAGTCCTCAACATCTTCTAAAATTAAAGTAACAACTTTGTATTTATTATGAAAAGGAAAAATGGCAAAGTTCATGTAAATAGAAAACAGAAAGAATTGCTATAGCTACACAAATTTATATAGATCCTCCATATCTATCTGCAGGAAAAAAAAAACTAATTCTGATTAAGGTAAATGAGAAAACACAGGGGATACCCCTAAGTACTCCATTTTCCTATTATTTGCATTTGATTACCTGTATCTTTAACTGTATCCTATCAGTGTATCCTCTGGAGAGTCCTGATTATACATTTCACATGACTTTACACATCAAAGACTCTTTCCAAGATAGACGTAAATATTACTGACAGAAAAAAGGCGAAAGGAATACTAGGGAGAGCAGGAAAATGGGGCTAACTTCCATGTCTTCATGCTGCAAATCTTGAAATTGGGATTACATGGCAGTGATAGCCCTTAAAAGACATTCAAACTGAGCAATAATATTCATTGGAATAAACTGAAATCCTTACTCTTTAATGCTTATCTTTCTTTCTCTTAATTACAAACTTCCAAAGAAGTTGAAACAAGAGTGTTCACATTACTTTTTTACAGAATTAGTTTTTAGGTTATCACTGTCATTTAATGGTTTAGTAGCTAGGAAGTATTCAATGCATCTACATTCATAACTTTAAATAGAAAAAAAAAAAAAAACTCCCATGACCTTACTGCAAAAAAGAGGCAAATAAATTGAGGTATTTCTGCAAGAACAGTTTTATTTTTATGTATTTAAAACATATGAGACTTACTGAGTATCTTTGGGTATGTTGAAATGTGAAAAAATAAGGCCAAATATTTTGAGAGCATGAATGAAGCATTGATGTAATGTAGCTATGTGGCCAAAATAATTAATCAAATACCTTACACAGCCTTCACATTTTTTGTCAATGTTCCACATTTAAACATTGCCTGTAATACCACAACACTCAATGAGTGAATTACATCAAATGATTTTAATAATAAAAAGCTGTTAAATTTGGGGGAATAAACTGAGATGTAGCAATCTAGGGTGAAATAATTATTTACCTTTTGCAAAATGTATAATTATAAAAATGTTTATCTAGTCATTTATTAAAACATTCTTATGCTAGTTCTCTCAAACTTGAAAGCTGGAGAGAACGTGCTAAGGGTTGGTAATCCTCAATAGTTTCCTTCTAAGAGATATAGAAAAGGCAAATATAAAGCAATCCTTTATAAGTGGCTGACAAAATTTTGAAGTATTGTTGTACTCTTAAGAATGTTTCTCATGCCGCTGCTATGTGTGTGAATTTAATGCTTAGCTGCATTATACTTCCATCAGCGTTGCCCACCTTGACTGCCTTAGCAGTTTCCAAGGACTGTTCTGGAGGGATTCCGACTTCTCGGTCTCTCAGCAGTTGCTGAATAAAATATGTTATATCTCGTCCTGCAATTGGAATGTGTTTGATGCAGCTGCCAATTACATACCCTTCAGCCTAAGTGGAAGGGAAAAAAGGTATTAAATTCATTGTCAGTATTATAACCTACAAAAATCAATCACTAAAGACCTATTTCTCAGACCAGTGTGGTACGGCACACCTATAATCCCAACACTTAAGAGACTGAGGCAGGAGGGTTTCAAATCTGAGGCCAGTGTGAGTACACAGGCACTCAGAGAAAATCTGCTCGCCAGACTAGTTTTAAGGTATAAATTAATGAGACTGATTTAAGGTGCTACTAAGAAACAAAAAAAGCTGCCAGTTAAATTATATAGCTATAGAATGGTAAACATATCCTAATAACCAACATATTAAAAAGCATTCAACAGCTAAGCAAAATTGAAATATCCATACAATGAAATATGATTTGGCAATGTAAAGAAATAAAGTACAAGATATAACATGAGCAGGTTGAAAAGTTTAGGCAATCGAAAACAGCCAATCTCAAAACCCCACATAACATATGATTCCATTTATATGAAGCTGCAGGTCAGGAAAACTGATTCACACAAAAAGACTGCAGCTGCTAGGGACTGAGGGCTTGGAGCATGTGGAAAGTAACAGCTAATAGGTACAAGATTTCTTTACAGAATGATTAAAACATTCTAAAATTGAACGTGGTGATACATCTACTTTGTAAAAATATGTTAAAAATAAATTGTACATTTCAAATGTGAATTATATGTCAATAAAGCTGTTAAGAAAAACAGCAGTTACAAGACAGAGGAGATGACTTCAGTGGATGAAATGCTTGCCACATAATTATGAGAACATGAGCTTAGATTCCAAGAACCCACTTTTAAAAAGAAAAAAGGCTGTATGGGTGTTTGTGGCTATAGAAAGAAGTGACACGGGGACATAAGAAACTGCTGAAATCTCATGATCCATCTTGCCTAAACGCTGAGGCAGTGAACAAGACCCTGACTCAGATGAGATGAAAGGCAAGGTATGAACCCCAGAAATTGTCCTCAGAACTGCACGTGCACACTGGGCACACATACACCTCTTCACACACACCCCACATGCACCAAAACAAAGTACTTATTAGGTGCTATAGGTGGAATGCTTGCCTAAGCAAGCTTGAGGCTGGGGTTCAATCCTGGAAACCACAAGAGTGAGAGAGAGAAGGATGGAAAGGGGAGACTACTCAATTATCATGAAGAATCAGGAGGGTGGAGAGCGAGATGGCAGACTAGAAGTACAATCCAAAAGTAGTCATCCTGAAGCTGCTATCCCCAAGAGAGGTGGACAGATGCAGTTAAAGAAGAACTCAAGAGTAACAAACAACAAATTAAAGTTCAAAATGATGCCATTCCTTTAACATTAGTTGATATATTTTTAAAAAGATAAACATTTGTGCATGTGCGTGCATGCGTGCATGCGTGTATATCCCTCTGGAGAGTCCTGAGTACACATTCCCCACAATTTTACACATCAAGGACTCTTTTTGAAATAGATGCAAAAAGACAGAATAGTAGAGAAAGAAATGATGATCATTATGAAATCTAGTAATCATTTTGAATTCATGGGCATTTAAAAATAAAATGATCAATTGGTCATTAAGAATTGGAAGCACAAAGGCTTTGGTATGAAAAGGCTATCCCTAAAAAGTAATCTTATTAAATGCATTTTTACTATGCTTTACTAAATACAAACTATAAATCATAATTACAAATTCAAGCCTTTTATTCAGTGAAAATAAATATCCAAAAGTCATTAGAGTTCATGCACTATATTTGGTTAATATAATTTAGTTCTTATGAGTTAATCTAAGCACCACTCTGAAATCTATGAAGAGTAAGAGGACCATCAATTGGCTAACCCACACATATAAATATACATACAACTAGAAAACAGAATTCCAAATTTGAGAAACGCTATCATACTAAAACGCTATCATATTAAAGCCTACTACTAAAAACAACTTTGGGGTTTGTTTATAAAATTTTATTAAGTTAAGCAAAATATGACCAAATACAGTAAATTTTTAAGGTCAAGATTTTAAGACGTAGCCTTAATTCATATAATTTGACATTGTCAGATGTAGTATTTTAAATCTTCTTACCACAGGAATGACGTGAGTGACTCCGTCTCCACTGTCTATCACTGTGCCCGTCAGCGTCCGTTCCCCTACTTGTCTGGAGGTCCAGGATGCAGCTAAAGCAAGAACAGCCTTGGGAAGGATAAAATGAAATAGAATAGGCAAAAAAAGAGCTGTTAAAAAAGAGCTACCAGAAGAAAAAAAAAATAGCTCAATGGGGTAACTTATTCAATTTTAAGCGTAAAATCTGTGGTAAGAAATATAACACAATTCCTTGTATCTACATTTTATTGAAAAATATGCAGACTTTATTTTCAGAAGAATGTTTATAAACTTTACAGATTTTAGTGAAGGCCATTTTTCTCCAAAAGCCAAAACCACAAGCAAGAGTGACAGGAAACAGTTACAATGAGGGCACTAAATCGCCAGGACTCACAATGGGTTGGTCTATTACACTGACCCAAGTAAAAGGATACAGCCACCACCACATTTAATCAGTACACTACATTCTTAAAAACTCAGAGTTAGCTATCTTAAATGCACTAGAGTATGCAACAAATACTTTGACTAAAAAAGCCATTGCACACTTCCAAATACTATGACCTAATAAAAAACCAAAACTGGTAAGATAGCATTTTTCCTAAAGAAAAAAAAAACTCTACATGGTCAAATAAAAATAACTTTTTTTAAAATTAAGAATATAGCAAGAGTTCGTTTTTGTGAAAAGTTAGTTTCTTATCAGTATACATAATTTAAAATGTGATAAACTGACTTTATCTGCTTGCAATAGGATAGCTAAAAAGGACCTAGAAAGGTATCTAGACCTCTGCCTTATTTTTTTAAACTCACAACAATCGACTACTTCAGCCTCCAACTTGAGATAGCATCCATGAGCCATACTTATTAGGCTCCTAGTTAACCAAAGGTCATTTTTATACAATGACCACATAATCAACCGTCTTTTGAAGATTCTCATATTGACTTGCATTAGTAAAAGAACCACCATGAAGACACTGTAAAGTATCCTTCAGGTCAGTTCAAAACCGTGCATCATTTACAACCAGAAAGTATCTTTTATCAATTTCACAAGTCTTTAAGACATGGTTAAGATATCAAGCTAGAAAAAGTGCATATTAGCACATTAAAGTATGGAAACTTCATTGGCTACAGAAAAGAGTAAGCGAATAAAGTTAAAGGACCAAGGAGGCCAGGCTCGGTGCAGCACAGCTGTAACCTCAGCTCAAGGAAGGCACAGGCAGAAGGATGTCAAGTATCCAGCCAGATGTGTGTCTCTGCAAGCCTAAACCAGCCTAGGCTATATATTAGGACCCAGTATCAAAAAGAGAGAGAGAGGAGAGAGGAAAGAAGGGGAGATGGGACACTGAAAAGCAAAGCAGGCAAGCCAAACCTGCAGAAGGCTAAAGCAGGTGGATCACCACAAGTTCAAGGCCAGCCTAGGCTACATAGTGAGAACTTGTGTTAAAAAAAATAGACATATAGATGGATTATAGACAGAGTGAAAGTACCCAAGAACACAGGGGGTGGGGAGGAATCACAAAAATACTAAATTAGAAAAAACGAGGCAAAACTTTTAGTGTGTTCATATGTGACAATACTAACTACTATAGTTAGTATAATGATGAGAAGCAGAGATTCTCAAGTAAAAGATGAATTCCCTTTAACCCCTCATTTTATTTAGATTCTAAGGACTAAAAAGGGCTTCAATTCAAGACTGAATTGTTTTCTATAAAGTTCTTAGTAATGTTAATCAACTCCTTTAATTTAAGCAACAAAGAACTCAAAAGGCAGGCAGCTCATCAAATCAAAGACTGCATTACACATTAAAAAAGTTCTTTGCTATCCAAGCTACAAGTTTACCATGTATTGGTGGCATCTATCCTATTTATAAAAACTTAACTTTGATCTCGAGAAAAAGCAAAAAAGGCACAGACTTCAGCTCATATATCCCCCACTGATGAATGCTGAGTAAGCTATCTTCAAACTTGTTTTTTTCTCTATTTAAAAAACCAGGAAGAATTATGAGCTGATTATTTTATACTATGTAAGGAATTACATTTGCTATAGAGTTAATACCACTAGAATAAAGCCTTCATGGTAAGTGGAAGAAGTGATCCAGAGAAATGTGGAGCTGAAAAGCTCAAGAAAGAATGATGGGGCTGGAGAGATGGCACAGTGGTTAAGGCGCTTGCCTGCAAAATCTAACAACCTGAGTTGGATTCCCCAGTACCCACATAAAGCCAGATGCACAAAAGGGGCCCATGTATCTGGATTTCGTCTGTAGTGGCCAGGGGCCCTAGAGTGCCCATTCTCTCTGTGTATTTCTTTGCTTGCAAATAAATTTTTTAAAAAATTTTTTTCGAAGAAAGCATAGTGGGTATTTATGATGCAAGTTACAGAGAGCATCATGAGTGGATGGACAAGCACATCAAAAGGTAAATCAATCAAACAAATGCTATAAAAACAAGCGAATGTTAAACTTCTGGCATGAGTAAGCATCTAGCTAATATAAGTTCTCTTATTTCTGTTCTATGAAAGCCCTTGACAGCCAGGCCATCGGCTTACTTTAATAATTCTCTTCTGTCTAAATATCCCCCCTTTCCTGTAATGCTACTTCTAAACTGTCCATTCAAGAGAGAAGTATGGCATGCTTTGAAGTTATAAGCCTTCAGTGAAAAAATAAAAATGTACATGTTCTGGGATCAAATCAAGGCAGGACAAAAGGTACATGTAAAGCTTGGATATGGAGAAGTTGATTACCTGCACAGCAATGTATAAGCCAGGAACATTGAAGGACTCAAACATTATTTCAGCAGTATATTCCCTGTTTTCAGGAGTATTCAATGGCGGTTCAGTCTGTTAAATTGAACAATATTTTAAATAAACAATATCAGATCAATTTTGAACATGAGATAATTTCTAAATAAATAATTTATTATAAACATTATGTTAAAAAGACATTCAATTTATAGGTAAAAATATAGACACAAAGATCAAAGCAAAAACTATAGAGAAAGCCAGGCGTGGTGGTGCACGCCTTTAATCCCAGCACTCGGGAGGCAGAGGTAGGAGGATTGCCGTGAGTTCAAGGCCACCCTGAGACTATAGAGTGAATTCCAGGTCAGCCTGGACTAGAGCGAGACCCTACCTTGAAAAACAAAACAAACAAACAAACAAAAAACTATAGAGAATTAAAGCAGAACCACACACACATGAAAATAAATGGCTGGGCAAGGTAGCACACATCTTTAGTAAGAAGATCACCATGAGTTTGAGGCCAGCCTGGAGTTACAGAATGAGTTCCAGGTCAGTCTGGGCTAAGGTGGGACTCTGCCTGGGGGGAAGGGAATGGAGGAAAAAAAAAGATTTTAAAAGAAAGGAAAAGGGTTAGCCACATTAAAAAAATATAATGAATAGAAACCCTATATCACACACTCATATAGACTGAACATTAAGAAGGAATATGGAGGGAAAGGGAAGGAGAGAGGCAAAAAGAATGGAGGAAGAGTAAAAGTAATCCAAATTATATAAAGACAGTAAGTAACAATAGCTCAACATGATTTCCTGGATGCATCTTCATCCCAGTCAAGTTAGCACAATGCTCCTAGTTTGCCTAGAACTGTAGTAAATACACTAGGGATCCACAGAATGGCACCACTTCCTGGAGAGCTCCCACAGCTCTGCAGTTAGTATGTGAACTGCGAGCTTCTTTCAGAAAGTCTGGATCCCAGAAAAGGAAGAAAGAAAGGACCTGGGAAGCAGCACTGGCAATCCTGAAGTCCCACACTTCCATCACTCCAATCATTAAAGCTCAACACTAGATGTTACCTGATTCTTTCACAATCCAGTCAGTCCTTTGTGGAATTGCAAAAACTATAAATGTAAAAGGCAAATCCTATAAATTTCAAAAATACAGCACAATCTTCTCCCCTTGAGATAAAGAATGGCTTCTTCGGGGCTGGAGCCATACCTCAGGCACTTGCTTGCAAAGCCTGATGGCCCCAGTTCAATTCCCAAGTACCCATTTAAAGCCAGATTCATAGAGCCATAGAGGGGAACATGTGTCTGGAGTTTGCAATGGCAGGAAATGGCCCTGGGGCACCCATACTTTCTCTGTCTCTCCCTGTCAAATAAATAAATAAATAAATAAATAATTAAAAAAAAAGAATGGCTTCAATTCAAAGAGCACAAATCACACAGAGTAATAAGATGTTGAGCTCATTGCACATATTTTATTTTAAAAAGTCACTGTAAGATGAGAAACAGATGAGCCAGCATATTGATAAATAAGAAGTCTCTAATAGCTACACTCTTAATTCTACTTCACTTGGAAACTCTGGAACCATTTTGTAAAGTTTGGAGCTACACTGGGCATGGTGGTACACACCTGTAATCTTAACACTAGAGACTCTCAGGTAGGAGGATTGCCAAAAATTTGAGGCCAGTTTGAGCCATAGAGCTGTTCTCTATGTTAAAAACAACAACAAAATGTATGAAGATAGGCTAGTGATAGGTACATGTAAAATTAAGCCAACTTGTAGAAATAGCGCAGCTCTCTATGAGGTAAAATATAATCAGAGTACCTCACAAAGAAAAATAGACAAATAGCTAGTAAGCATGAGAAAAGCGTTCAATGTCATAATCACCGTAAAACACACATTAAAAAATAAACAAAGTCTTGTACATCTAAGAGAATGACTAAAAAAATAGCATACTAAGTCTTGGACAGCATACATGAGCAATCACATCACTAACACACTGCAAGCGGATGTGCAGAAAGTGTCAATCCCTGGACAGAGTTCTAACTCACACAAAACCAATTATGTACCTGCCATGTAAAAAAGCAATTCCATCATATGTACACATTTACCCAAGAGAAACGAAAACACAAGACCTGTACAAGAATGTTCAATATGTTAAAAGCTAGAAAATATAAATGAATCAAGATTATGTTTAGAGACAAGTTTTACCAACAACACACCTAAATGTTTCCATTTATATGAAACTCAAAGGTAGGCAAAATTAATCTCACATGGGGAAAATAAAAGCAAAACATAATGGAGATTACCTCTAGGGAATGGGGAGCATAAATTAACTAGGAATGGCCATGAAAAAAACTTAAATTGACAATGTTATATATCCTGATAAAGGTTCAGTTCACAAATATGTACCTAACTGTCAAAAACAAACATGGGTCAAACTATATCGTGCATTCCAGTGACCAGGTCTGGCCTGCCACCAACTTTTGTAAACACAATTATACTGGTGCTCATTCATTTACGTTTGTCTACTGTTTAATTGTGGCTGACGCTAAACAGTGCAGCTGGATGGTATGGTAGTTGTGATGAAAACCCATTAAATTCACGATTTCTTCAGTGGTCCTATAGACTGCAAAGGGATTTTTTTAACTGGGGGGGGGGGGACAATCTGGTCCTTGTTTCCAATCCCTTGTCAAAATCCAAAGAATGGTTCAGATTTGTGATTTTATAACATTTAAACTTTATAGAAAAAATAACTCTAAGCTCTGATGACATGTTGCAGTACTTGGGTGTGAAATAATTCAACTCACTCTGAAGTGATTCAAAAACAAAATACTGATGGATAAACAGATGTTATAAAGCAATCACACTAAAATATAATTTAAAATATTAACTGTTAGGATGCAGGTATATGAATTTTTTCAGTATTCATAAAGCACCACAATAAAATACTGAATTGGTTTAAACAAAAATCATGATATTACTATAATGAGGGAGGAAGCGAGATATCTATTTCTGTATTGAGTGAAAGGAGAAAACAACCAACCAGAAATTCTCATCTAGCCTACTAGGAGGCTAACACATGTTGTTTAATATTTTATAAAGCAAGTAAGAAATGAAAGAAACATGTTTAATTACCAGGGAAGCTCTTATAAAATTCAAACTTAAAAAAGTCTTTGCATCTGGCGAGAATATAAACCAAAGGTTAGGAGAACACTATTTCTCTCTCTCTCTCAGATTTCTTAAACTATTTGATTTTTGAAGTTATGAACATGAGTTCTTATTACATAATGCTACCCTTGGGACTAACGCCCACTGTCATTCTTCCCAGAGCAGCTGTGACTACCAGCAAGAGACCGTTAAGATGGGACAAGGTGACATTCCCTCATAGGAAAGATGGGGGTGTATAGTCAGTCATTAGACCTCACCGGCGATCTGTTCCTCCCTCCTGTGGCCTCCTGCCCATAGTCTCTGGAGCTAGAGTATATGGTACAGGAAGAGTAACAAAAGGAGGAGGCCATCTTTACAGTTGCATGTAGACAATCTCATGGTCTCAGGAGGTGCAGGAGTATATACTGAGCGGGATGAGGGGAGGAGGCTACATCCTCAGCTGCACAGGGTCTGAAGTGCAGGAACATATTGTGTAGGTAGGCTAAATGAATGGGAGACACCTTCTTTACAGCTCCAGAGAACTTATCATTCCTGCTAAGGTGAGATTTTTTTTTTTTTTTTTTTTTTTTGTGGTGAGCTGCTGCTTTGGGGTTCCTTCCCCATACTCCTGTAAGCCCAATGAATCACTGATTCACCAAGTTAAAATTTGGGTAGACTCATTACTTGGATCTGTCATTGTGCCCTATCTGGGTAGGTAGAGGGGGAAGACAGATTTTTTTTTTTCATGTCTCCCCCAGAAAAAGTCCATGCAACAATTACTTTTAAGAGAGTTTAAAATTCCATTACATTTTTACTACTAAAAATAACAAATGAAGTTAGAATATTTTTTTTTTCAAAAAAGGAAGTACCTCAGGTACATTATTGTTATGGTTTAATCTAAATATCACTACTGGGCTAGAAAGATGGTTTGGTGGTAAAAGGCACTTGCATGCAAAGCCTGACAGGCTGACTTCGATTCCTCAGTACCCACATAAAAGCTAGATGCACAAAGTGGTATGTGTCTCTGGAGTTCATCTGTAGTGGCTCTAGGCCTTGGCACACCCATTCTCAGTGTGTCTGTCTGTCTGTCTGTCTGTCTGTCTCTCATTCTCTGTGCTTGCAAATGAATTATTTTTTTAGATCTAAGTAAATAAAATAGCTATTGAAGGCTCCTGTGTAAAGCCCTTGGACTCAGGATCCTAAGGGCTCTGACCTCATCAATGGATTCATTTCCCCCCCCCCCACTTTTTTTTTTCCGAGGTAGGGTCTCGCTCTAGTCCAGGCTGACCTGGAATTCACTCTGTAGTCTCAGGGTGGCCTTGAACTCATGGTGATCCTCCTACCTCTGCCTCCCGAGTGCTAGGATTAAAGGCATACGCCACCATGCCCGGCTCTGGATTCATCTCCTGACGAGTTAGATGAATGGGCTTGAGGTGAGGCTTGAGTAGAGTAAGTCACTGGGGCATGCCTTTGAAAGTCTCTATCTTGTTCCTGGATCATTTCACATCTCTTTACATCCTGTGTTTCATGACTCAACCACTTTGTTCTACTACATCCTTCCCACTATGAGGCCCTGCCTAACTCTCACTCAGAAGAAATGGAGACAAATCACCGTGGAAGGAAACCTCTAAGTCTGTAAGCCAGCACAAAGCCTTCTTCCTCACTTTGTTTCTTATTTTGTCAGTGACCTCTCCCCTCCTATCCCCTGCAAAAATCACATAATTATTCAATGTTCCTATCAAGAGGATTACATATAAGTTACCAGAAACATTCTTTAAGTATTTAGACTTAGGTATTCTGCCATAATCCTACTCTACCACAGCCTGCAACTAGATGTCTTAAAGAAGATATGCTTTACATAAGTCTTTTAAGCATAGGACAAATTATAAATGATAAGGTGTGCTCACTAGTGACAACAGGTATGATAAAAATGTTCTCGTAGGCCATTTAAATATATTCCCCATTGGTCAGAAATGGGGATATACATCTATAATCCCGGCCCTTGGAAGATTGAGGTAAGACAATTCTGATTTCAAAGCCAGCTTGGGCTACTTAGTGAAACCCTGTTTCCAAAATAAAATACAAACAAAAAGTCCCAGTAAAATTTTAATTTGTACTTACCAAAAGAAAGTAATGGTCTTCAGGTTCAGCCCTTAAATATTTAAAGATCACTTGCTCCATAAACCTTTCCATCAAGTCCCAATCTTCAACTATACCATGGCGGATAGGCCACTATTAAAACAAAATTCACAAATTATGCCTTATTAAAACAAAACTATAAAAATACAAAACAGAGAATTCAGTTCATTAGTAGATATTAACAAAGGATGTATTTCTTTAGCTGTGATAAATACTACAGGTCATTCTTAACACACATACTTAAGTATTTATAGAGATAAAATTATTTTCATAATGGAAATTCATAAGAATGTCAAGATATTCTAAAGACCAATAAATTTAGATGAAAGGTCATGGTAAAAGATCTTTCAGATTTTTTTTGCACCTGGCTTAAGTGGGTGGCTTGGGAATTGAACCAGGGCCAACAGGCTTTGCCATCAAGCACCTTTAGCCAATGAGCCATCTTCCCAGACCTTTCAGATTTTTGAAAATATAAAGGGAAAAATGATCCCATTTAATTGGGCTGGAGAGGTTGCTCAATGATTAAGGGCACTTACTTAAATCTTTAAAATCATAGTACATCAAAATTCCCTTTTTAATTTATTAGCTTATTAACTAATGTTTGCTGTAAACATAATATATAAAACACACTTGGTAGCTAGATATAGAGAGGCAAATGCTTGAGACCACTCTGGACAACACAGTGAAATCAAAGTCAAAGTGGGCCAGATGCGGAGATACATACCTTTAATCCCAGAACTCAGGGGGGTAGAGGTAGGAGGATCGCTGAGATTTGGAAGCCACCCCGAGACTACATAGTAAATTCCAGGTCAGCCTGGGCTAAAGCAATACACTACCTCAAACAACCGAACAGACAAGTAAAACATCCTTGGTAAGTATGTAATAAAATTAGATAAAAATGAAGCACACATTTTACAAGGAAGGTCAGATATATTTGTACAAAGCCATGTTCTCAAACTGTGCCACAGCATCCCAGTTTCTTACAGCACACTCAAAAGGATAACTCACAAGTATCTGACATTTCCCATGTAGACAGGCAAGAGTTCAGTTCAACACTGTATCATGCTATATTCCTTTCTATGGCAAGAATGCTTTGAAAAAAATAGGGTTTTAGCTGTTGTTGGTTAAAAAAAAAAATCTCACACAAAAACCATGTAAACAAGGCATAAGTGACAATGTCCACTCTGACTCCATGTCTTGAATAACTAACTGTAGGGCTTAACAGGACTCAGCATAGTAAAGATATAACAATAAAGTAAAATACTGTTTTTTCAATTTAAGTACTTTTTAAAATGTGGCCACTATGTTGTTTCAACCTAGCTAGCTACCTGATAAAGTGTTACACATGTGTTTTAATCTAGGTGACACTGTTAAAAAAGTTACTGAGATACTGTAGGCCCTGAAAAAATTGGGCATCTCCACAACAAGTGTTCTTCTATATACATATACACATCCAACACCTAAGGATGAATGAGTAAATAAGTGAATATCATAGAGTGCTAGATCCTTGTGGCTCTGCACTGGTGAAGCTGAGACAAAAGGATTGTTGTGGTCAACTTCCTAGTTGAAAGCTGACCACAACAAGGATCCTAAGCCTGGGGTATACAGTGATTCTGAGACCAGCCTGGGGTACAGAAAGAGACCTTGTCTCAAAGTAACAAAAGACTTGTTTGTAGTCCTCAGTCTGTTTTATGGAAGGAAATAAATGTACTTTATCATTCATTTTGTCCGTTAATGCAAGTTCACTCATTTAAATATTCTGTGTTATTTATTCATCAATTATTACAGGATACTAACTGTGAACTATTGATACAAAAAAACTCAGTCTAGCCAACAAAGTCTAAACAAACACATCTTTCATTGTAGGTTTATTGGGTTGGTTTTGGTTTTGAGACAGGGTCTTGCTGCAATGTAGCTCAGCTGCCTTCACACTCCCTATATAGTCCAGGCTGATCTCAACTACTGATCCTGAGTGCTAAGATCACAGGTATCTACCACTACACCCAGAACATAGTAAATCTTTATGTAAGGTTGTAAAGATATAAAAGTTCTGAGCTGGAGAGATGGCTCAGAAGTTAAGGCACTTGCCTGCAAAACTTCTAACAACCTGAGTTTGATTCCCCAGTACCCACATACAGCCAGATGCACAAAGTGGCACATGCATCTGGAGTTTGCTTGAAGTGCTTGGAGGCCCTGGCATATTCTCATATTCTCATATTCTCTCTCTCTCTCTCTCTCTCTCTCTCTCTCTCTCTCTCTCTCTCTCTCTCTCTCTCTCTCTCCTCTCTCTCCTTGCAAAAAATAAAAATAATTTAAAAAGAAATAAAAGTCCTAGGGAAAAACGGCCAACAACAGAAGTCTATAAAGGCCCCACAGTGAAAGCCTCTTCTAAGGGGAGTCTTATGGGTCTCAGAGTTTTGCTTATATTTTCTGTTTTGTTTTTCTTGGGATGTAGGGTTAAGATAGAGAAATATGAAATTCTGCACAATGCACCAAAACAATGAAAATGAAAAACATACAGGGTAAAAGGCTTGGGAGGAAGAAGTGTAGAGAGATACCTATTTTAGATCAAAGGTATCAGCTTCTCACAAAGCTTGTGTACTTTTTGCATTTGGGTTGTGTTAGATAAGTATGCTATCAGAGAAAATTTAAAGCAGGGAAGAAATGGGTTGAATTTTGGATTAGGGTATTATACCAGCCCTAGGAAAACTGGATGAGAGGAAGGGTGTGGGAAGGGGAGGGTGCTTAGGGAATACTAGCATGTCAAGACTTAGCAAAGGTAAAATCAGTGACAATAGGAAAAATAATTTTTAAAAATGGTCATTAGGAGAGAATGGCGTAATTCTATGAACATAGACAAATCAAGAAGGTGAGAACTTTTCATAAATTACATTTAACAAAGAGCAAGTATGTTGAAATTCATTAATAAAACAGTTAAACTGTTAAGGATAGAAGGTGGGATACAGTTTGAGTTTCATTGCTTTCATTTGTATGTAGCAATTTGGAGACAAAAATGTGTCTGTGACAGAAGCAGTGGAAAGGAACCACATGGCCTCTTAGCTCGCTGACCTTATCCCACAGAATACAGTGTTGATGTATGTATAGGTTTTCATAACAGCCTCTAATAAAAAGACGCTGCCTTTAAACCCTGGTAATTGAATTGCTCACCTTTACACCACTAAGACAGAGAGCACAGAGATCTACATGTGGCTTAGAAGTAGACATGGAGGGGTTCGTGTTATAAGCCTGTCATGATTTGATCCAGGTGTCCCCCACAAACAAATGAATGTGTCTGAATGATCAATCCTCAGCTGATGGCAGTTTGGGTTTTACAACCTCGAAGGAGCTGTGTTGTTGGGAGCGGGCTTATGGGTTATAAGCCAGCTTCCCCTTGCCAGTGTTTGGCACACCTTCCTGCCGCTGTCTGCAGTGCTGTGGCAGAGGTGATGTGCACCATTTGCTCATGCCATCGTTTTCCCTGCCAGAATGGAGTCTCCCCTCGAGTCCGTAAATCATATAATCCCATTCCTCCACACTATTGCTTGGGTTCTTTCTGTGCAGCAATTAGAATGCTGACTGCAACAAAGCCCTAAAGTTCTCGTAAAGTTGTGTAAAATGAAATAAATCAGGAGACCCCCTATGGTGGTCCTGGGTATGCTAAATGTGTATGTGACAAGATCAGTTGTTTTCCTTATCAAAGGGGCAGAACAGCCTTGTGAAGGTTCAAATCAGAAAGCTAGATGTTAAAATGAAGCTGTTTGGAGTTAAGAAAAACATTAAGACTGAGAAAACATTCCCTAAGTATGCATCCAAAGTAATAATCGACTTGTCATGCAAGTCTACACCTAGCCACCTGGCTCACCTTTATTCTCAGTGCTCTCCTGACCACAATGATTTCACCTTCTACTAGGAGCCCTGTCCCTGGGCAGCAGGGGACGCCACATGTTCTTCACAGAGAAAGGAAAACCTATCAGAAATCTAACCTCACTTCACCCAATCTATAGAACTTCACCATAATACAAGAGATACTCCTATCACACTGATGATCTGGACTCTGTTCTTCCAGCTTCCTCCAAGACTTTCATTCTGCAACATCTTTCCTATCTTGCACCTTAATCCCATCTTAATCCCAGTTTGTCCTTTCATCTGATAGCTCCCTTCTAGTCATTAGAACCTCATGGAGCTGTACCTTTACTATCACCTTTTTCCTGGTCTATCATTCACAAACCTAACTTCTAAGCTCCACTACATTTCTGAAGCCTATTCTAAGGTCAGGAGTGACCTCATTGTAAGCCAAAGACATGAAAAGATCTATGCACTCAAACTTTGTATCTTACTTGATAATGTGTACTACTTATCTCCACACACCTACACAGTGCACTGTTCAGGCTCTTCTCAGAGAATATATCCTCTCCTAGGTACCTGCAAGCACCTCCCAAAGTAACTGATGCCCTTCCTTATCTGTCTGTACTGTTGGGGTCTGAGCTCTAAAACATATTGGACTATCCCACAATATGTCAGATGTCTCACAGGTACTTCAAACATAGTGTATTAAAAAAAATCAAACTTATCCTTTCCTCCCTACAGCATCCCAATATTATGTGTTTAATGTTCTAAACTTCAGAAAAAAAGGAATGACTACATGGAAACTAGAAATCAAACTTAATTACTGTACCTAGTTACCACCAGAAAACCTTGCAAGTCCTTAATAATTTTGTTGTTAAAAAAGTAAAACCTTGGGCTGGAGAGATGGCTCAGTGGTTAAGGCACTTGCCTCCAGTGCCTAAGGCCCTGGGTTCAATTCCCCAGTACCCACATAAGCCCCCCCCCTGCTTGAAAATGAATAAAATATTTTTTTAAAAAAGTAAAACCTTTACATACTTCTAGATCAGACCATTTTACAGCAGTAAAATCTAAGTGGTGGATCGTGTTAACTGACTCAATGAGGATGTGACGGTTATTAGAACTCAGAATATGGGCAAGTTTATTTACAACTAAATGTTTTTCTTTAAGCAAATGGTAAGGAAAAAAGATAAAACACATGTACATATGGTTCAGAGAACCTATAGGTCAAAAGACAACTAAATCCAATGATTAGATTTTATTTTTATATTCAAAGAGATTTACTAATATAGGAACTAATCAGAGAAATTTACTAAGCATTAACCAGATACTAGGTTTAAATGACAGTAAGAGATACTAAGGATTTGCTACTTACTGTACAGTAATTGTAGGAGAGGTAATAAAAAAGATTATCCACAGGTTAATAACTGTCAAAGCTAAGTGGTGGACACATGAGGGTTACTTTACATTTTTCCATAATAAAATGTTAATGCATAATGTGCCATGTGTGAACATGGGCACACAGTCCTCTTTTCTCTTTCCCCACTGCCACCTCAGAAGTTTAAGTCACTAAGCTGTAGCTCATGTTCCCAGAATCACACTACTTCCCTCAAACAGCTTCTCCTCACTTCTAAAGAACTGCAACAATTTCTTACCTGGTTTAGGTCACAGAAATTTCACAGTAATAAGAATGCCCCTATTACATAGACAAAGATATTCAAATGCAGAAAGCCAAGTCATCGAGTAACATCACAGAGCTAAACACAGCATAGCCAAAAAACAAAAAACAAAAGCAGACCTGTGAAAATTATTCATCCAGCAAATCTGATACAGTTGCATCCAGGGTTCAGTTCCTGGCCTAGCTATGGGTCTCTTCTTTGCACTTCTTTCTCTAGGCTTTCCTCACTGGGTTATGCTGCTACAAGCCCTTCATCCTTGAAAGCCTTCTTGTGCATGGCCTCTCTGCCTAAGACTGCCCGCATGCCTCACCTAGCTAACCCTACTTCATTTGTTAAGGCTTGGACCAATAATTTATTCCTATAGGAGTGCTAAATTCTCTATCACAGGAGGTAAGCTACTCCTGTGATAGGCATGTATAGAACATCCTATGCTTTCCTCTAATCCTGTCAACACTTGTAATTTCTTCAATGTCTCCCTTTCTACTACACTATAAATAGCTCTCAGGTAAGAGAAGCTGCTTTTATTACTACTGTATTCAACACACAGTAAAATTACAAAGATTTTTGTACATGGTGGTTCTTCATTAACAAATACAATATGAAGGAAGGGCGGGAGGGAAGAGTAAGGAGGAAATACGCCAACTTAGGGAAGGTCATTGTCAAGATCAGAATGGAAGTAGTCACTTCCTTTTGAGAGTAGATTAGGGCATTGGCTGTGGACATAGATGCAGAAAAAGTTTCTGGTAATGAATTTGCTCTCAAACTGGTACAATCAGTCATAAAATTCTTCAAACTGTACAATGAAGATTTACATGTCTGACTACATAAATTATATCAATGAAAAGAGACAGAGGAGGAGGCAGGGTAGTAAAAGGGGAAAAGAGAAGGAGGACACAAAAAGAACAGTATTCCCAGATGACCTAAGCTCCAAAGAGAAGAGAAATGACACAGGTTTGAAAAAAGGAAAGGAAGGAGATCACCCTAGATTCAATGTAGTAGTGAGAGAGAAGGAAATCCCATTGAGGCCCTTACATCTGGTGGGTACAGAAGAGTAAATCTGGCCACTCAGATAGAAGTCTACCTTGGGGCAGGTGGAAGAGGATCAAAGATATAGGGAAGAAATTTTTATGGTCAAACGGATGAGAGTGTTAGGTCTATAATAAAGTGAAATGCCAAAGGGCGTAATCATCAAACAAATTCATTTCTGCAAGTGAAATGTTACAACAATCATAGAAACATACCTTTGTTGCATATGTAGGTTTTTCTATTGCTTCATCACCAATGAAGAAGTCTAGGTCATCAACACCCTTCAGCACCCTCCTCTGAGCTTGATCACCTACTTTGGCCGACTCCTTAATAGCAATACCTTTAAAATAAGTTATTTAGACATTTCAAAAATTTCATTTCTTCAATTAACACACACTTTTAACTTGTCTTCTATTATAAAATGTAACTAGAAAACTACTGAACAAAGGTAACAAGAAACCCATGACAAGTTCATTTCACAGAACGAAGTCTAAATGGCCACTGAGAGACAAGGTCTCAATTGCAAATGCCAAAAAAAAAAAAGATACTACAGGAATGTTTCAGTTATGCTACCAAAAACTATGTGAACTATATTTTAATTCTAATAGTGTGTGTGTGTGTGTGTGTGTGTGTGTGTGTGTGTGTGTGTGTGTGTGTGTGTGTGTGTGTTGTACTGGGAATTGAGGTGAGGTGTTTGTTTAAATTTTGAGACAGAGCTTCACTAAGTCCCCAAACAGGCTTGCAATCCTTTGCAATCCTGCATCAGCATCTCAAGTAACTGGGATACAGGCCTATAACAGAGCCCCAGCTTTATTCTAAATAAAACTGGAATATCACCAAGTCAATATATATTTGATGAGCAAACAAATTAAAGGTGAAAACCACCAACACCAATTGAAAAGAGAAAATTTGCAACAACAAAAAAAAAACTTTTAAACACAAACTTTCTTCCCATCTCTACCATATTCATTACCATAGCCTAGTTCTCACATTACAAAAGAACATCTCAATTAATTTAGGAAAAATTCACAAGAATTGTTTAAATAATTTCACAACTCTAAAGTATATTTCCAGAAGTAAAACCAGTTACATACTTTTTAACGAAGTTAGTTTTTTTAAAATTCAAGTTAAGCAGCTCTTCATTCACAATAATTATGTGAATAAAAATCAGGTGATCTGGCATTCTACTGTTCCTCTCATTTAACAATTATAACCTTAAGAAAGTGTGTAGAAGGGGCTGGAGATATGGCTCAGCCATTAAGGCACTGGCCTGCAATTCCTAATGACCCAGGTGCAATTCCCCCAGTACCCATGTAAAGCCATATGCCCAAAGTGGCAAGCATCTGGAGTTTGTTTGCAATGGCTAGAGGCCCTGGTACACATCTTTTTTCTCTTTCTCTCCCTCCCCCCTTGCAAATAAATACAACATGAAACAAAGAAAGAGGGCAGAATAACTGAAGGAACAACATAAATCCAATCTTCTCCATGCAGGAGAATCTCTGAGGCAATTTTTTTTTTTTTTTTACGCCTAGATATCCAGACAGTTTATAATACATTTCCCGGAAAACAAAGACACATAAAAGAACTTCACAGGCGCTCCACAGGCTTTCAAGGAGACATGCCTGTACACATTAGTGATAGCCAGAGGCAATGCCTGTCTGCCGATTATGAACATGGCACCTGCAGCACTGAAGCTCAGTGGGGAGCAGCTCCAAAGTCAAAACTGGCTCTTAGTACGCATGCTGTAAGTTCTCCTCATACAATGAAAACTTTGAATGTTTTGGCACAGAGATGAAATAAAGAATGGATCTAAATGAGATGAGATCCTAACTTTGAAAGAATGAAGATTATAAGGATTTCCAACAAAGACTAAGCCATTTGAGAACAGACGGAAAACAGAACATGGAAGTAAACTCCATTAATCACAATCACGACAAAAATGTCTCATAACAAATTAACTTACAAATTAAGAGAATACATTAACTTTGAGTAAGTTATGTTAAAGTTTTAATATTCAGGATTTCACAATGTAACCTTAATAGGGACTTTTAAGTTAAAATTTGGGATGGAGGCAGTGGGGAATTGGGGATAACAACTCATTGTTTGCCCACTAAATGTTGTAACTTATTATGGACAATAAATTAAAAAAAAAAAATTGGGATGGAGTTATTGGGGTGGCCCTTAATAAAGCATTGCTAAGAACTCTTATAAAAAGGGAAATGTGGACAGAGACAGGAAGGGTTCTCCCCCAGAGTTCCATCAGTAAGAGCATGGCTCAGCTAAGACAATGGTTTTATACTCTTAGACTCCAGGAGTTTAAGCATCTTGTTATAAGCCACCCGGTTTTGGCAGACTTAGGAACCCAATACAACACAAACACACACAATGGTCTAACATTAAACTCAAATATAGCTAAACTCAAGTACTAGGCCACAGAACATCTATATTAGCCAGAAATCAAGCCAGCACCACACCAAATTCTTAAAATAGAAAAAATAATTCAATATATTGATATACACGTAGAGAAAATGTAAATAAAATACAAAGGGTTGGGTATATAGAATGCCTGCCTGGCATGCACAAAGCCCTTTGATCCTCAGCACTATAAACCAGCCATGATGGTACATGCCTGTAATCTTAGTACTTAAGAGGTAGAGGTAGGACCACAAGAGGTAGTGATAGGAGGATCAGAAGTTCAAGGTTATACTTGGCTACATAGCCAGTTTGAGGTCACCCTGGGAAACTTGTGACCTTGTCTCAAAAGAGGAGGGGGAAATAATATCTCTAAACTAAATCCATGAGATTCATATTAATGAATTATTTTCATGTGTCACCTAAAACCCACTTGATGTTTATAAAGTATGGGATTTAAAGTAGAAGCCTACATTAAGTTCTTATAGTCAATTCTGAGAAAAGTGAACGACAAAAATGGTTAAGTACAAAAATCAAGCAGGTCTCCAGAAAATGGGGAAAACAACTGTACATGTGCACATGTGCGCACAAACACACCCAAAATACACTTCTCTTTTGGAGAATTATGTTAGTGTATTTCTCATATTTCACACACTTATATCCTCACTAAATAAACAATGAAAGTGTTCAGCTAAGACTACCTTCTAATTTTTGGCAAGGCTAAAAATTTTTACCTCATTCTCAACTGCACTGACTTTGAAACCTGATGATTCTAACTCTGCATACTCATTTTTGTATTTCCTTTTTATTTCCATACATGAACAGTATTCTAAAATATTTAGTCAAATTAATATTGCTGCAAAAAATGCTAATGCCCTTAAAATTAAACAATCATCAGTCAGCATTCCCAAGCAATGACTAAAAAGGTTTTTCCTACAATGCAGGCCAATGTGGTGGTAGAACAAATCCGAAGTGTTACCCATGTTACCTACCCCCCCCCCAAAAAAAGGTGAATTATTTGAAAATCAAAGGAACAAAAATATACTGAGAACAAGATACAATCTATAATAAAAGGAGCTCTAACCAACCAAATACAACAATTAAAAAAATACTAGTTCAGCATGGTGACACACACCTCAGTCCCAGTACTTCGGTGGCTGACATAAGATGATCACCATGAGTTCAAGCATGGGCTACATAGTAAGTTCTAGACCAACCTGGACTAGAGTGAGACCCTGACTCAAAAGACAAAATAATAAACAAAAACTACTGAAAGAAGGAGCTGAAGAGATGGCTCAGTGGTTAAAGATACTTGCATGTAAAACTTGACTTACCTGGGTTCAATTCCCCAGTACCCACATAAAGCTAGACACACAAAGTTGTATGTGTACCTGGAATTTGCTTATCTATCTCTTTCTCTCTCAAGTAATTTTTTTTTTTAAAGGAAAGAATAAAACAGTCTAGACACATAAAGAACAAAACCAGCATGCTTATGGATATTGGAAAACTACTGAGCTACTGAGGCTGTTATCTCCAAGGTGACGTGCTCCCTTCATCTTGGCATGAGGCATCACTGGGGATGTTCACAAGCACAGGTCCTGCAGACAACCACCACATACACAAGCCAAAGGACAGGATTTCTAGCTGTACACAGGGGAAGTTAGGCCCAGAAGCTAATAGCAATAACCTCAAACCAGGATATGCTTAATTACCAACTCGTTTGCCTGTATTCTTTTGTTCTCTTTCCATTCAAAAGATGCTGGCTAGATCTGATACACAGATAACAGAACTGGAAGTCCAGAAATGCAGAAAAAGGGACACCTACACACTGGCCCATTGATCCCTCATGTTCCTAACAGGCTGATTCTGATAGAATGGCAGGCTTCTGACTTATTTTTACTATGAGGAAGATCTTTTAAGTCAGTGAATTTGTGGATGAAAAGAAATACGCTAACTCATACACACAAGACACCCTGCTTCTCGTACAGAACTAGCAATGTAAAAACTCACATGTAAATACTTTTTTCCATTTCAAATCATTGTATTATACGTGTATATGGTGGTTCCTTTTCCAGAAATTTTTCTTACCTGGTGGTCATCTTGTTTTCTGGGTTGTTTTTAACCAAGGAAAAAGTGCTCATCTGACAGAGGGGATGGAGGTGTCTTGTGACATTTCCCACATGGTGCCCTCTCCCCGAACACCCACTGGCTCATTTCCTACCCAGGCTGTCCTCTGCGGCCCCTCCACACACACCCCATGCCAGGGCTGAGGGTAAGGCTCTTGCTTTAAGTCAGGAGTCTCAAATGACATTGTCATCAGTTAAGGAAAAAAAGCCCCACCTGACCCTCATGACCCTGCATCCTCTCATTATGCTGCTGCTAATGACAATAAGATGGCTTACTCTGCTACTTGAGAACTATTTTTATGTAATTAATGTATGCTTTCTTGTTTATAAATGCCTGATTTCAAAGAAAAAAAGAAATACTTACAGGATGGGATGATAAACTGTGGCTCAGTATTTCCAGCATATCCTAGTTTTGTATACCTGCAAAAAAAAATTATAAAATTTCACTAATACCTTGGTAAATGTTGGTTCTTGGATGCCTATGTTATATGGTAAGATTTTATTGTACATAATATAAAATATTCCAGTTTCAATTCACATAGCATCTTTACTTTGAAAGTCATATCAAAATCATAAATGACCAATTTTGGTTCTTGGCCTTTTGTTTTGGTTTTATTTTTGTTTATATGTGTTGTTATGGACTGTTGCAGTCAGCTTCTGATTGCTATTAGAAAGAACCCTACCAAAAGCAGCTTGTGGGAGGAATGGGTTTATTTTACAGACTTGAGGGGAAGTTCCATGATGGCAGAGTAAAACAATGACCCTCTCTTTCCTGCATTTGTTAATTTCCACAGTAACAGATTAGCTAACAACTTGTTATTCCAGGGGGGAAATGAAGATGACTTTGAAGTGCAAAAATCCTCCTTCAGCATTTAGGTCCCTACTTCAAAAGAGTCCAGTCTTCCTGCTATACTAATGCAGATCAGCTGGCCCAATCTCAATGGTTGTAATCTCTCAAACAATTGCAGTTGAACATGCAGTAGTTTGGGCCTAAAGATGCCATTTCTTTCTGTGCCATCTCCATCTGCTCACACCAGTCCACTTCTAAGCAAAGCAACCCTGCACAAGTTCTCACACCACATACAGGCAGAATGCAAACTTCTCACAGAAACTGCTTCTAGACCACTCCAACAAAGTTCTTTCTCACCCTCATAAGCCACACCTCACAGTCCATAGTCCACAAAGTTGTACTTAGAGCACTGCAAGGTGCCAAGGTTTCAAATCCTTCCACATTCCTCCTCCATATCAGCTGCAAAAGGCCAAAGCCACAGAACCAGGGTTCTATCAGCAAGGATTGACCCCACTCCTGGTACCAAAACTGTTGTAGTCAAGTTTCTCATTGCTGCAACAAAGAACCCAACCAAAAGTGGCTGATGGGGCTGGTGAGATGGCTCAGCGGTTAAGGCACTTGCCTCCAGTGCCTAAGGCCCCGGGTTCAATTCCCCAGAACCCACATAAGCCAGACCCACAAGGTGGTGGCCCTGGTGCTCGCTCACTTGCTCTCCCTCTCTCTCTCTCTCTCTCTCTCTCTCTCTCTCTCTCTCTCTCTCTCTCTCTCTCTCTGCTTGAAAATGAATAAAAATTTTTTTTAAAAAGTGGCTGATGGGAAGAATGGATTTATTCTGGCTTACAGACTCAAGAGGAAGTTCCATGGTGGCAAAGGCTGGAACTCACCTCCTGGCCTCACCTCCTGGCCAACATTAGGTGGACAACCACAGCAGGAAAGTGTGCCAAACACTGCCAAGGGGAAGATGGCTGTAACACCCATAGGCCTGCCCCCAACAGCACACCTCCAATGAGGTTCCAAATGTAAAATTGTCAGCAGCTGGGGATCAAATATTTAGAACACATAAGTTTATGAATCAAACCACCACATTAAATAAGCCCATGGAGCCTTGAACATGCTGGGCAACTTGTTTATGACTGAGCTATATACCCCCATACCAAATGCCTGGAGTGCCTTCTTGTTTTGATTATGTGCACATGCACACAGAGACCAGAAGGCAGTTTCAGGTGCCATTCCTTAGGAATGCCATCTACCTTGGTGAGACAGGGTCTCTCACTGGCCTGGAACTAAACAATTAGGCTAGAGTAGCTGGCCAGTGAGCCCCAAGATTCCTCCTGTCTCTATCACCACAGGACTAAGGTTTACAGGCATACTGCCATATCAGGTATTTTACATGGGTTCTGGGGACCAAAATCAGGGTCTCATACTTGCAAGGCAAGCATATTTCACTGACTGAACTATCTTTCCAGCCTATTGTCCACAGTTTTTGAAAAGAATTCTACTTTAGGAACTGAGCCCATGAGAATATTAGCACACATGTGCAATAACATACAATAAGCTAAGATGCTACTATCTTGCTTACAATAGCAAGAGACTGGAAAACTCCATCAAAGAAGAAGCTTTAAATATTGTATACTGTGCAGCTATAAAGAGATGGAGAGGGAATGGGGAAATGGATCAGTGGTTAAAGGTGCTTGCTCACAAATCCTGCCAGCCCAGGTTCCTTTCTCCAGAACCCATGTAAAAAACAGATACACAAAGTGATGCATGCATTTGGAGTTCTTTGCAGTGGAAAGTGTGCCCATTTAAATTCTTTTCCCCTCTATTTTATAAACATATATATGTATGTATATATATGCATACATATATATATATATACACACACACATACACACATATACACACAGACACACACACAGACAGACACACACACACACACACACACACACACACACACACACACACACATACGAACGAACTGGAACAGGGCATGGTGACACACACCTTTAATCACAGCGCTCCAGAAGTCAAGGTAGGAGGATCACTGTGAGTTAGAGGCCAGCCTGAGATTACATAGTGAATTCCAGATCAGCCTGGGCTAGAGAGAGACACTACCTCAAAAGAAAGAGAAAGGGAGGGAGGGAGGGAGGGAGGGAGGGAGGGAGGGAGGGATAAAGAAAGAAATCTTTAATGTACTGATTGAACAATCCTCCAAATCTGCTGATATGTGAAAAAAGCAAGGTACAAAACAGTATGTGATGTATAAAATTTATAATACTTTATAATAAAATACAATTATATAAAAAGAAGGGAAAGGATAGAGCACATAAAATGTATTTGATTATCTAGGCACAACATACCTCTGAAAATGCTGTCAGGTCAGTAATTTGGGTTACCTCTACAAGTACAGTAGGAAGAACAGTTGAGAGGAAGTTTTCTAGTCATCTGATACCATTATAATTCAAAAATGGGATTTTAAAATATTTTTCCTACACTGGACTCATCCTGTATCATTAAAATAACAAAATAATAAAAATGGTAACTAGAAATTATATATGAGCTTTGATAAGCAACATGCTGGGAGGTCCTTAGTTGATATCCAGATACTATGTGGATATGTGGGTATGAGCAGGCTTTAAAGTTAGAGTACCAATATTTTATATTATTCCATATTTAAACCAATTACTAAATGAAAGCAGGTATTCTGTGGTAACATTCCTGGACTCTATATCTGTAGAAACCTTTTCAAATATACCAGTCGAGTGTGGTGGTTCACTCCTTTAATCCCAGCACTGGGGAGGTAGACAGAGGATCACAGTGCCAGCCTAAGACTACAGAGTGAGTTCCAGGTCAGTCTGTATTAGACTGAGACACTGCCTCAAGAAAAAGAAAAAATTAAGAAAAGAAAAAACATCTTTAGTGATGACCGGTTAGCACCAAAACTAATTTCAATAACTGAGTGTGCTAAATAGATTAAATCATTAAGGGGGTGGGGGAATATAGACATATAATATAATATATAATAGAATATAAACATTGTTCTATTGACTAAAATCTTATATCTCCTGCTAAGTTTAAACAGAAAAAAAAATTAAAACTTTGCGAGGCATAACAATAGTCTCTTTACTCTGTGGTTCCTTTCAGCTGCCCTGATACAGATTCACTAGTCTATCGTAAAACTGCTACAGCTTCCAAAGAGTTCAAGTCACATGTCACTGAACCACTATTACTTATGTGAGAGTCTCTTTCCAACCAACTGCTTCAGTACAAAAATTTTAACAATATTTGTCTAGATAGATGCCTGGACATATACCTGGACATATTGTAGGTACACTATATTTCCAGATAGCTTCCTGCCTCTGCCCTTGTAGGTACAGGTATGATTTAATAATTCCTTACTCTTGAACCATCACTAAAACAAGCTAATCCAGGATTCTTCTAGAGTATTCAAAAGACACAAGAGGTAATGTATTTACCTTGGCATCTGACATGGAGAACTTGTAATGATTATCTGTATTTTTTTTTTTTGATTATCTGTTTTAACTAAGCTTTCCATCCAATCCAGTCTTTCTCAGTTTTCCATTCCATCGATAATCACATCAAAGTCAAAAAGATAGCACATATTTTAAATGCTTTTAGTTAGGATACACAAATCAACTAGTATTCTGAATTGTAGCTTATGTCTGATATATTTTGACACCTTTCCATAACAAAGTATTATTTTATTCTAATCCAAACATCTTATTAATGTTAAGTCTTCAGGTATAGAAAAAAGATTCCCATAATAGATGGAGGTCAGCATGTCTGAATGGCTCATACTACACAGGTGTGCAGACAAAAATGCTAGAAGTATCCAGATTCAAAAAACTACTGATGTGAACAACCAGTTCCCATTGAATTCGCTGAAACTAACTGTAACCTAACTGAAATAAGCATATAGAACCATGCTTAAACCCATAATAAGGAGGAGAGGAGGAGGGTGAATCAAAACTAAAGATGTTATAAATAAGCCATATGAGAGCCTACTTCTTCACTAGCTAAAATATATGTTAAAAAAAAAAAAAGAGGTTGGGCAGACAGAGGTGGAGAATGTTGTGCCCAGAAGCCACAGACTGTTACTCGAAAATTTCAGTGGCAGGGGTGGGATACCTTCCAAGGAGTTGTTGGTTGGAGAGAACCCTAATGCCACCACAACACTGCAGGTTACTGCCAAAGCTTTTGGTTGCCCACCAGAGCTAGACAATAACTCCCTATTACTAAAGACATAACATGCTTGGGCTGCAGGTCACTAAGAAATCAAGCTGAAATCTAAACTGGAAGCCCTTTTGCCTGTAGATTAGCTGTCAGGATGCTAGAAAGAACTATACAGCCAGTTGGGGGAGAAACAACATCAGCACTCAACCAGCATTGGACCCAAAATAGCATAGGTCACAAACAGGAGGAAAAGCCCATGATATGTTCTTTTCCTGTCATTGGACAAACAGAACTGAACACACCATATCAAAAAGATAATCTGAATCTGTTAACCAGAACACCCTCAAACAGGATGTCTTGCTTTCAATTCTAAGATCTTATGAAGCAAAACGAGATGATCTCTAAAAATCACTGTCCAACTAAACATCTTAGAAAGATAATCTATTGCCTACAAGGTCAGATGTTTCTATAAAATTATTACTGTAAAATAGTTATTAAAGTCTCTTGCACATTGAAAAAGTTATAAGAACCAGGCGTGGTGGCACATGCCTTTAATCCCAGCACTCGGGAGGCAGAGGTAGGAGGATCGCTGTGAGTTCAAGGCCACTCTGAGACTACAGAGTGAATTCCAGGTCAGCCTGGACCCTACCTCAAAAAACAAACAAACAAAAAAAGTTCTAAGATCTTCTGAGTCTTTAAGCTGAGTACTGAGGTACTCCATAATCAGTTCCAATTAAGATCCACATATGAAAAAAACGAGAAGAATGAGTGACCCATTCCCAGGCAATCCCCAAGTGATCCAAATTCTGGAATTATCAGATAAAGACTGAGTAAAAGCTTTGACTATTCTAGTGTGTAAAAAGAACATGCTTGCATTTGATAACCTAAAAGAATCACCAAAAAAATGAAAATTACACAAAGGAAATATTTAAGGTGAAAAACACAATATCAGATATTAAAAAAAAAAATCACTGGATGTGGTAGTTTGAGTAAATGTCCCCCAATAGATTCAAAAGTGTATTAAAGATATGTCTTCAGCCTCCTGGCTGGAGGAGGTGTAGCCTTGGCATGGCCTCCTAGGCTATTTCTAAGGTGGATGTGAAATTCCAGCTATACATATGCAAAGAGCTGAGCTGAGGCCTGAAGTTCCTGCTGCTTTTCTGGTGGAGTTGGAGTGTGCTGGCAGGAGGTGCTGGATGGGTCTCTCTTCCCTGCTTGGATCTCTGAGATGGGACCAGCCTTTTATTGAACTTCCCCTGGATCTGTTACTTTTTTTTTTTTTTTTTTTTTTTTTTTTTTTTTTTTGGCTTTTCGAGGTAGGGTCTCACTCTAGTCCAGGCTGACCTGGAATTCACTATGTAGTCTCAGTGGCCTTGAACTCATGGCAATCCTCGGCAATCCTCCTACCTCTGCCTCCCGAGTGCTGGGATTAAAGGCGTGCGACACCTCGCCCGGCTGGATCTGTTACTTTAATAAATACTTTCCTCCTAAAACTGTGCCTGGTGTGGAGATTCTTCCCAGCCTGCCTATGACACTGAATAAACATAACAGCTCAATAGCAATGTTAAGGTTCAGTGACCTTTACAACAGAGCAATAGAAATTATTAATTCTGAAATGGGGGATTAAAAACAAAAAAGGGGGAGGTGGAGAGATGGTTTAGCGATTAAGATGGTTGCCTCCAGAGCCTAAGGACTTGGGTTCAATTCCCTAGTACCCATGAAAGCCAGAAGATGCACAAAGTGGTACATACATCCGGAGTTCTTTTGCAGTGGCTAGAGGCCCTGGCGGACGTATTTTTTCTTTCTATCTGTTTCTCTGTATCTCTCTGCTTACAAATAAATAAATTAAAATATTTTTAAAAAGAAAAGAAATGCACTCAGGAGGCAGAGGTAGGAGGATTGCCGTGAGTTCAAGGCCACCCTGAGACTACACAGTGAATTCCAGGTCAGCCTGGGCTAGAGTCAGACCCTACCTCGAAAAAACAACAAAAAAAAAAAAAAAGAAAAGAAAAGAAATGGGTCTCAAGTGATCATCGGATAATACCAACAAGTAATAAGTTTTAGGAGAGGAAAGGAGGGAAGAGAAGGCTTGAGAAAACACAAAACAGATAAGCACAAAGAATACCATACTTAGGTATACAGAAAATAAATTACAGAAAATAAAAGGTGATCTAAGCACTACATTTAGAAAAACACAGAATGGTGGTTGAGACAGTTTGGAAGGGATGGAGAGATGGGGATCAGAGAGTACACACCTTCAGTTGTAAGATGGTACATACTAAAGAACTGAGGAACATAACTATAGTCAGTAGTAATACACTATGTATTTGAAATCTGCTAAAGGAACTATTAAGTATTCTCAGCACACATAAATACAATGTAACTGCCAGGCAAAGAATATGTTAATTTGTTGGAATCTTTGCACAAGGCATCATGCCGTATATTTTAAATATATAATAAAAAAGAGAATGAAACAAAAAAAATCACTTTTGGATAGATTTAATTTTCATAGTAACTCTACAGCAAAATCAGAAGAATCCTAATGCTTTCAAAGTCATTAAGTAATGGTCTATATATGTGTCCATTTCTATATTATATATTATTCATTGTGCATTCCTAAAAGAACTTTCAGTAGTAAAGCCAGTTATACCTTTAGTGTAAAAAAACATTAGCATGCCTTACTGTGAACATTTTAATTCTGAAATTATTTTGTTGTTGTTGTTTTGCTTTTTGACCTGGAATTCACTAAGTAGTCTCAGGCTGGCCTTGAACTTACAGCAATCCTCCTACCTCTGACTCCCAAGTGCTGGGATTAAAACAATATGCCACCATGGCTGGCTAAATATTCTAAAATTTTTTTGGTTGTTTTCTTCAAGGTAGGGCTTCACTCTAACCCAAACTGACCTGGAACTCACACTTGAGTTCCAGGCTGGCCTCAAACTCATGGCAATCCTCCTACTTCAGCCTCTCTCCCAAGTGCTGGGATTAAAGTCAGGTACCACTATGCCAGGCTTGAAAACTCTAATTTTTCACTTACTTAAACCAGGTAGTTGACAAAGTACTTAACATAACAGCTTGCATTTCCCTTTTTGCTTTGAAAAACAAATAAGCTAGTTAAAGACACTAATAGGTTATTAACACAAAACAACTAAATGGGAATAGAATCTTTTTTTAAAAAAATCACTTTAAAAATTAAGAGATGTAAAGCTATGATAAACCCATGCCCAAGAAAAAGCATGTTATTAGGCGGAATGTGTTACCCTGAGGTAACGTTAGGGAGAAGTGGTCACGTGTCAGTACAGGCCCATAATCCCAATTCTTCAGTCCAGTCTCAAAATGTTACTAGGGCTACCAGTGGAGCTCAGTGGTGGAGAGGTCCCCTAGGCGTGAAGACCTCCTTCATGGGTTCAATCCTCAGTACAGGAGAGGGATGAAGGTAAGGAAGAGGATGAAAGAGTATCAGCATTACACTGACTTACCCTACTTGAAAGATGTATGAATGCTATGAATGATCTGCTTCCACCTTTAAATACATAAAAAGTTTCTTCAGACTATACAAAACTCAAAAAGTAATTCAGTGTTAGGGACTTTTTAGAGTAAGAATATAAATGCTAATTTGCAAGAAAATTTGCCAAGTAAAGTAGCAAATATTATGCATAAGAATAAATTGCATCTGTTGAGAAAGTTTTTCCAATTCTGGAGCCCCAACGTTTTTTTTCATTCCATACAAGTAAATGTTTAACCTTACAATAAAGACTAATAGAATATTTAGTGGAACAACTGGACGCCTGTGTCAACAGAAAGATCATTCTTCCAGTCCTTTCAGGCCTAGCTCTTAAATTCTAGAAAATGAGGGGGGGGGTGCACTTAGAATTAAAAGGTATGAGTGAGCTGAGTATAGTGGCTCACACTTGTAAAACACTAGTATTCCTAACACATGGAAGGGTATAGCAGGAGGATAATGAGTTTGAGGCAAGCCTGTGCTACATAGCCAGTTCCAGGACAAACTAAACTACCCTAGCTGGGTTGGGCTGGGCTGTCAGCTGATTAAATAAGAGTAGACAGATAGATGCTTGTTCTACCACTTACTACCGTGGATCATACAAACATATCACTGCCCACAGACGTGACCATAGCATGACACTAAATTCATAAGGCTATCAAAAAAATAAAAAAAAGCAGTTATTAAGTATTCATCATTCCAAATGTCTTTGCTTTTACTACAGGACTCCTTCTATCCCTCTAGTCATTATTCCTATAATACTCCTTTCCAAAGATTCTTCATGTTTTCCCAACCCCTGTGCAGCTACACCAGTCTATCACCTCTAAAGTCATAAATTACAGCAATTAATACTTGTCCCTTGAAAGAAGTCAGTCACAAAAGGCCACAAATTGCAAGCTTCTACTATTTATATGATGTGGCCAAAATAGGCAAATGCATAAAGAGAGAAAGTAGTGTTTAACCAAGGTTAAGGGCAAATGGAATTGCTAATGGGCATAGGGTTTCTTTTTTGAGTGATGAAAATTTCCCAAACTGACTTAAAAAAATGGCTCTATAACCTTGTGAAACTAAAGACTACTCAATTATAAACTTTCAAAAAGTAAATTTACTCATACACGATCACATAACTATGAGATCTTTGGTAAGCAATTTCCACTGAGTACCAGTTTCCTCATCAGTGAAACGAAACAGTATCATGGCTCAGGTAGAACTGGCTATACAATGAATTAGCATATGGAAAGCAACTGAACAATGCTTGGATATGCACTGTATACCTGTGACTTACTTCTACCATCATAAATCATCAGGATGAAATCATATGCTTCTGGCTCTCAAAAGTCTGGTTTGCAAGGGTTCATAAACTGTCTACAACATAAATAACCCAAGTATAGAATTCAAAAACTTTCATATCTCCCTAATTGGGCTCCAATACATCCTTGTTACTATTTTTGTTGTTGTGAGAAGACTCCATACACAGCCTGGTCTCAAGTATGTAATTCTCTTGCCTCCGCCTCTTGAGGGCCAGGATTACAGATGTGTACCACCTCATGTCATAACTGCTTCAATTTCATTCAATACTAGCATGTGTTATGACGTACCATGATCTACCACTACTTCACTATACCATGTCCACATTCTAGGGTTTCCTGCCTCCCTTTCTTTCTTCCCTCTCCTATTAACTGTTACATTAGCCTGACTTCTGCTTATCATTATTTTTACTCATCCTTAAAGATCCATTTAAATTATGATCATCTCCTCCATGCAGCCTTTCCCATTCTCCATAGAAAATGTTGATTTCCCTTTGCCTATGATTTCAAGAAGTCTCATTAGTATCTTTTAGAGCATTTATTATATTTTTTGTTTGTTTTTGGTTTTGATTTCTGGGCTTTTCTCATGACCAGCTGACCCTATGTAAACCTTGCTGGCTTTGAACTTGCAAACTTCCTGCCCTGAACTTGCCTCAGCTTCCTTGGTGCTGGGAGTACAGGCATATACCATCAATCCCAGCAGGACTATACCAGCTTGCATTATTTATGTATGTGTAGCTTCTTAAAGGCAGGCATTATCTCCAGTGTTATTTCTTAGAATCACCAAAATACTCATTTACATAATTACTTTGCAAAATAGACCATATTCCAAAAATTACTATACCTCTCTATTAATAAAAAATTAATTTTCTAAATGTGGTATAAATGTTATGTTAAAGCCAGGAATGGTGGCTCATGTCTGTAATCTAAGTATTTGGGAAGCAGGGTTAGCAAGATTATAAATTCAAGGCCAACCTGGGCTACACTCTGAGATTTTCTGTCAAAATGTATCTGTCAAAATGTCAAAATGTATTTAGTGGTAAAGTCCTTACCTACTGTGTGAGGTCTTGGGTTTGATCTCCAGAACACACACCCCTACCCCCCATCCCTACACACACACACAAATCAAGTAAACAAAATGTTAAGGAGAACACAATTTTTTTAAAAAAAGAGTTTTATTTATTCATTTTCAAGCAGAGAGATACAGACAGAGAGAGAGAGAGAGAGAGAGAGAGAGAGAGAGAGAGAGAGAAAACCAGGGCATGTGGGTACTGGGGAATTGAACCCAGGGCCTTAGGAATTGGAGACAAGTGCCTTAACCGCTGAGCCAGTTCTCCAGCCCGAGAACACAATTTTTTAAAAAATTTTTGCCCTACATTATTCCTCAGACAAAACAGCACTAAAGAAATATGATGAGCTGGACTAGGCCTCAACTAACATCACCTTCCTTAGTTATAAATATAATGCATTGTGTTATTCTAACTACCAAGAAGAAATTTTAACTACTGTAAACTCACAAAGATTTTATAAGAATTCAACAATACCAATAATAACTGGGAACACTACTAAAAGATTATTTCTCAACTCTGAAACTATTTCATTTGTAAATAAAGTTTTAATTAAAAGATGGGGATACAGCTGAGTGGTAGAATACTTGACTACCACACCCAAGGCCTTTATTTCAATCTTCAGTATTGGGGGGAGGGGCAGTATTGAAAGTGTATGCAACTTGATTATATTCTCATCAAAGCTATGCATGTTACAGTAATATAACCACAATAAATGATACAAACATAAAAACTAATTATTTTTTAAAAGACTGGATTAAGTTACTTCTCAAATGTCTTTGCTCAACTCTGGAATTCTCTTCAGTGCTTGGAATTGAACCCAGAGCCCTATGCATGCTAGGTAAGCACTCTGCCACTGAGCTACTGCCAAGTCTCAGCTCTGTAATTCTATGTAAATCATTAGATACTTCAAACGATTCATTAAAGCAAATTTTACAAATATAAAAATATATATTAAATACTTTTTAAATGCTCAAAGTAGAAAAAATACTAATTACAATAATTTCTACAACTTAAGTAAACATTTGTGTTCTACTGTAGACCAAAACTAAAAACAGTTGACATTTTTACAGTGAAACTAAACTAAATAAGGTCTTTTGTGCCCTAATTTTCCTTTAAAGACTTTTATCCTCCATTTAGAAACGGCTTATTCATGCTAACCACTAACGGCAGCAAACAGACATCCGTTCTCAAGCGTGCTGTGTTTGCAGAAGGACAAGCAGCTTCAAGTCAAGAAGGATGCTAAAGGACAGAGCAAGTGAATGTGTGCTGGTGCTCAGGGCTATTTCTTTCTGCAAGCAGTAAGTACAAGTGAGTTAAAATTAAAGCAACAGATTGAGAAGGATTTTAAAGAGATTCTGAAACAAAAGTATCAAATTTCACAACAGCTTTTTATAAGTATAATGATACCATTTGTATTTTTGCTCCAATAATAATTATGCAATATCTTTTCTTTTATGATATAAAAGCCCAAAGACATACAGCAAACAACACACTAAGTGCTGGGCTTGGTGGTGCGTGCCTTTAGTCCCAGCACTCGGGAGGCAAAGGTAGGAGGATCGCTTTGAGTTCAAGGCCATTCTGAGACTACACAGTGAATTCCAGGTTAGCCTGGGTTAGAGTGAAACCCTACTGGGAGAGGAGAAACACAAACATACACACACAGAGAGAGAAAGAGTAATATTAATCACTATTTTATTTTAAAGCAACAAATTTAAAACAGTCCAATAATATCACCTCATCTTGCAATGTTTAGTGCTTGGCAAGCTACTGTGTACATTTTGTAGTATAGTTAGTACTTAAGTGCTTTATTCTTGCTTCTTTATGCATGTGGCTATTACAAACCAGTAGTGTCATTAAGAAAAGGTTACAAATTCCAAAAGAATTATAGAGGAGCATTCAAAAGCTTCTATTAACTAGTGAGATTTTGTTGCAAGACACTTACTGCTTGAAGCTACATTTTAACCATTAACACCTCTGCCTCCAGGCCAACACTCTTTTCACTTATGGGAGGAACCTGCTGGACAGGGACTCAGGGCACTACTTTGAGCTAAATTCTCCTGATTAGAGACTGTTGCCTCTGCAAGAATAGGATGAAAGGAGATTGATGACGCATCACCAGCCAAGGGTGCTCATCACTTGGGATTCTCAAGACACTGGATTATATGCCCCCATGTTTTAGAGAAATGCTGATATTAAATCTTTCTGTTCTCTTGGAAATTTCCTTTTATTAGCTTCATTTTATAAATTATAACCAGGACTTCCAAATCTCTACCTTCATTCTGGAAGTTACAGAACATCACTGCAAAGCCAGGTGGTAAATGCCTTTATAATCCTAGCACTCAGGAGGCAGAAGTAGGAGGATAGCGATAAATTCGAAGCTACCCTGAGACTACATAGTGAATTCCAGGTCAGCCTAGGCTAGAGTGAGACCCTACCTCAAAAAAAAAAAAATAATAACTGTAAATTCAACAATAAATTCCAATTCTACTGGCTCCTAAAAGTAGCCCCTTGATTGTCTTAACCACTAAAAACAATCTTGAAATTTTCATGATGCCATCTACAATCCTATAATCAACTTCCAAATCCTGGCTAAGCCTCATTCCCATCTCTTAAATCAGCAAAAATATACTGATAACACTCACTGTTTCAGCAAGGCCAGTGTGAAATAAAAAATCATTGTGTTCCTTTCCTCAAGAACTTTTAATTCAAAAACATAAGGAACTGATGATTATAATTACCATGTACTGTTTTCTTGATATGTGCTAGGCACTGTATGCTAACCATTTCCTTGCATTATAAAAATAAAATAAATGCAATGGGTACTATGATCTCTAAGGTGGGAAAAATAAAACCTGCCAAGTTTGAAGTGTGCAATCATGCAGCTAGGAAGTGGCAGAGCTTGGACTCAAAGATACAAAGCAGTTCTAAGCATAAAAATGAAGAGGCAGCCTTCCAAATTTGTATCTTCCGTTGTCCATACTACCAATATTCTAGCACAGAATTTCAGAAAACTGATCCTGCAAAGCTGGTGAGCTGCTTAAAAATAATCTAGAAAACTGGGCATGATAGAACTTGGGAGGCTGAGGCAGAGGACTACTATCTCATGAGTCTGAGACCAGCCTAGCCTCCATAGTGAGTTCCAAGTCAACGTGAGCTATTGTTTTGAGCTGGTTTTTGTCTCAAATATCATAAAATAAATAAAATAAACTTTGGAGATGAAGACAGGGATATCCTGAGTTCAAGGTCAGCCTTGGCGATAGCTCAAGGCTATATAGTGTGTCTCAAAAACAAAATAAAACAAAACTATATTCCTGATTCCTGTTTATTCATTCATTCATTCATTCATTCATTCATTCAATGAAGATCCGAGTTCCTTCTATGCAAACCCTATTTGATCTCAAACCTCTGTTACATATAATCCTACTGCATTCTACTCTATAAATGTAGTCATGACCCTATTTTTAACATTCACTCCTCTAATTGGAAATTTTTATTTCATTTTTATTTCTTATCAAGTAAAATTCCTTTGCAATCAAAGCTTTGTCACATATAATACCTAGTACAGTGTAGGTGTCCCAAAAAATGTTAATGTGCATTACAAAATCTAGATCCACATCATGTCATTGGGTAGACCTCAATTCACACAGAAAGGAAGCAGTACAGCTATTCAGGCTCAACAAGCTGGACCTACTTCCCTGTCAATTGAACATGCCTTCCTATTAACATTCTATAAAATGCTCTCTGCGCACTGACTAGTTCAAATCTGATATTAACTGCAATGTTCTTGACTCCCTGACCACAACAATTTCTTTCCTTGCTATCTGAAAAGAACACCAACATTTGATGAACTGCCAATAACAACTGCCTGTGAAATCATACTCATGTTAAAAGCAATGCTTCGGGCCTCTATACCATCATAAATTACCCCCTCATATCAAATTTAAACTGTCAAAGGTTCAAAGGAAGATGTCACTATACCACCTCAGACAAGAAGCTTAACCTCTCAGAGCCTAACTGTTCTTGTCTCCAAAATACTAACACTGCTAGGGTTGATGGGAAATGAGGTAATTGAAAAGCATTTACCACAGGGCCTTCCTAACACACACCTTTTACTGCTTGCTAATATTTCCTGAGAAGCCCTGGAGACTTTTAAAAGACAGACTAAATTTAAGCAATGCAACAAGAAAATAGCTATGCAGTCACATATCCAGAAAAAAAAAATTAATTCAAAAATATTTCACTAGTTAATTGAATCAAATTTATACAGCTAGAATTTTTTTTCCCCCCCGAGGTAGGGTCTCACTCTAGTCCAGGCTGACCTGGAATTCACTCTAGTCTCAGGGTAGCCTTGAACTCATATCGATCCTCCTACCTCTGCCTCCCAAGTGCTGGGATTAAAGGCGTGCGCCACCACACCCTGCTAGCTAGATTTTTATAAGATCACTTTAAACCAGAAAACAAAATTTTACTAACAACAAAAAAAAAGCAATGCATATAGTTCTAAAAAGAGGTTCAAGGAATCCCCACAAAATAACAAAAAGAACTCAGAATAGACATACACAAATATCAACTACACTACCTACTTACTGACAACAAAGTAATTTAAATTTTCTAATCCTGTTTCTTTCTCAGAACATAGGATGATGGCTGACACCCAGGCAGGATGAACCAGCCCTAACTTACCATCCAGGGCCCAAATAAAACCTTTGAGGAAGTGGCAAGATGAGCAAGAGAACTGCCTTCACAGCAAGTCAGAGAACCTTCTTGTACCCCTACTTCATAACCCCTATCCCATGGACTGATCCAGCAATCCCACTGAGGAGGGCCCCCAGCAGGTTAGGGACAGGGAACAGGGAAGGGGGGAGTACCATCACAAGACTTGCTCATACAATAATTATTAATAATAAATTTAAAAATAACTATCATGGGTAAAATAAAACAAGGCAAATAAAAAGCCTGTCTACTAGCTTTCCACTGGACAGCCTTTCCTTCTTAAAATAAAAATCCTGAACTGTGTTTAACAAGACTGGAAAGTTCATTAGATAAAATACATACACAATCCAAAGTCAATATAGGTATTTCAACACAAAGTTGGCAAGCAGGAAAGGAGACTTTATCTAAGCATTAAGAATCTGAGGTGCTTCCTGCAGAAGCATGAGGGCTTGAGAATGCCTGAGGCCACCATCAGCACCTGTGTAAAAAGCTGGGTGTGGGGCTGGAGAGATGGCTCAGTGGTTAAGGCACTTGCCTAAGAAACTTAACCCAGGTTCCATTTCCCAGTACCCACATACAACCTGATTCATAAAGAGGCACATGTATCTGGAGTTCATTTGCAATGGCAAGAAGCCCTGGTATGTATGCCCCATTCATTCTCTCTCTCTCTCTCTCTCTCTCTCTCTCTCTCTCTCTCTCTCTCTCTCTCTCTCTCTCTGTGCAAATAAATGAGTATTTAAAAAAAAAAAAAAAGCTGGGGCCAGGCATGGTGGCATACACCTTTAATCCCAGCACTCAGAAGGCAGAAGTAGGAGGATTGCCATGAGTTTTGAGGCCACCCTGAGACAATGCATAGTGAATTCCAGATCAGCCAGGGTTAGACCCTGGGGGGGGGGGGGGGGAAGCTGGGTGTAGTGACACAGCCTATAACAACCCCAGTCCTGTGGGGAATAGAGACAGGAGACAGCCTGGTCAGAAATGGCACCTCTGGGTTCAGTGAGAGATTCTGTCTCAAAGAAACAGAAATAGTGACAGAGGACACCCAATATTCTCCTCTGGCCTCAGCACGGGAACACCAGAGGCATGCATCTGTGCACAAACACAGCCATATACCACACACACTACATACACCAATAAATAATCAAAAATAAACATTCTTCAACAGCAACCTAACATGTCAAACAACATGCAATAACCATCTTTTAGTTTCTGCCTTTGGAGATGTCTAGAACAGATTGTTAGACATCAAATACAGAATACATTAAGAAACATGAGCTTCCTAAGTATGCCTTCTTACATCCACCTGGCTTCTCCTCACTGATCTCAAACAAGACCACCCCTATCTGTATTGACTTCTGGAATTTGGCCACAGGGTGAGTCAAACTCCTCATTGACCAATTCCAACAAAATATTTATGCTTACATTTTTAAACTGCTAAACAGTCCAAGTCAATTTGAGAAAATCCTTCTATCATTTTAGATCTGAATATATCCAAGGTTTTTGTAAAATTGGGCTGTACATTAGCCTGTGGTTATAATCAGTGGAAATAATCTGTAAAAGCAGTATTTCAGTGAAAACAAAATACATCAAAAGGGGGGAAATTAACAATGCAAAGCTTTGCAACCAAACTGGACATTGTCAAATCACAAAAGGAGTTCCCTATTTCTTTGAATGTTAGAGAAACTTGAGTGATAGGCAAAGCTAAACTTAGGATAACTATGCTTTCCTAAGTATTACATTTTTAATGCATTAAAATTTGCTTTTCTTGGGTGGGGGGATAAAAACTTGCTTTTCTCATAATTGAAATTTAGTTAGTTTGGTGTCTGGGGACTGAGCCAGGGTCTTGTGCATAGATAGCACTCTACACTAACGTATACTCCAAACACAGGGAACCCAAGTTTTTAAGCAACCAGCCCTTTCAGCGGGAATCTATTTGCCCAAATATCATTCTACAAGACTTTTCGAAAAAGGTGTGGAGACTTGATAGCAATATGAAGTATTTGTTCTAAATTCTATCCAAAGTGAGTATTTTCTTTCATGACTAGAGCCTAGGTGAGCTTACCTGAAGGATCCCTAGAGTTTTGAAATTAAGTTCAGTATGTCCTAACTCACAATTTCTAAGACCACCAACAAACTTAGTAGATTGCCACTTACTGCCTAACTTCTACAATGAAACAATTGGAATGCACACGAGATTCAGGTTAGAACTTCTCCCTTACACTGAATAGTAACTGTAATTAGATACCTGAGAGATGAATGCATTCTCTGAAGCATAAAAAGGAATGCATAAATTGTAAGGGCACAGTGTGCATATGAGAGCAATGTAGTTGTAGTTATTTTGGATGTAAAAGTCCTTGCTATGGCCATTCTTGGAGATGTTATCTTAGCCCTGAGAGGACTTATCCTCCATGTATGTACAAGAACCATGAAGCTGTAAGTCTCCAGTAAGCTGCATTTAATAGGTGACTGGAAAACCCAAAAATCCCTTTGAGCAGTAAAATTCTAAACTGGGAATTTCAACTGTGACATACTGAGTGCAGAAAGGACCTTATAATCAGTTCCTTTCAGATCATAATAAATGTCTAGTTAATTTCTCCTTATGCAGTGAAATTAATGTAGCAATGTAATGATTAAGTAATTGAGATATTAAAATAGAAATATCCTAGGTACAGAATGTATCCCTCCCTCCACTCCTCCTACTCACTCAGTATGTATTTTAAAATTCAAGGTTGCCCTTTCAGAGAAGAGGTCACTTAAGGACATTTAGGCTCAATGAGATATGTAATACACTCATTCAAAGATAAGCAAAACTGTATTTCAAAAGGAGAAAATGAGACATTAAAAATTAAGATTGTTATCACTTTATTAGGGTGATATTAACAAATACAAAAACTAATACTGTGATTTCTAAAGCACCGAGTATTATGTAGCAGTGTTTGTATTTTAGCAACACAACTGAAAAGTCCTGAGGCTAAATCTAGTTTAAAAGTGACCCTAAACATAAATTAAACTAAGAAGAAATATATGTATATATACATACATATGTATGTATGTATGTATATATATATATATATATATATATATATATATGTACACACACATACATACATACTGGTTCAAGAAAATGAGACCACATTAAAAGAAAAAAACTTCAATAACTTATTCACCAAGAAAATATATAGAAATTCCACGGCTACCCTAAGCTATTTCCAAGCAAAAATAATGAAAAGTCCACTGGTACCCCCTGCCTGACTGGAATCTTAGAAATTCCCACAATAGCAGAAATTTTCCATAGGCTAACAGTGAGGGGAAAGGCATCTTAGTAACTGGTAGGTGAATAATAAAGGGGGAAATCACCCCTACCCTCAGAAACTGTGAATGTTGGGAGGATTAAAGACAGAAAACCAGCCTAGTTCTCCCGCACCCCCCCAAAAAAAAACCCACTTCTAATATTCCAGCCTGAATCACTATAAAACGTGTGTTATGGCTCTCTAAAATGTCTATTATTCAGAAAGGACTACCTTTAAAGTTATCCTTCCTTGTAGGAACCTGCAAATCTCCATCACACACAAATCCCTCAAGCTGGGCACAGGTCTCCCCCTCCCTTCTGCTGTCAGCACACGCATGTGCAGCCGCGGTTCCTTTTCCAGGGGTCTAAGGGGTGCTGCCCTGCCTTCCCTCCCTGGGAACACCACCTTCGCAGACTTCCAGGGCACCAGTCACACAGCCACTTTGCAACCTGCTTAATGCTGAAAGTTCTAGTAAGATGTGCTCACGTTGGACACGAAAAACTACCTTATAAGGCCATAGAAGCCCGAAAGCAGGAAGCGGCTTTGACAAAACTAAGGAAGTTGCAGCGCGCTTGCTCACGGGGGAGGGGGGGAAGCTTTCTTCTTTCTTTCTTTCTTTTTTTGGATGCCAGAAGTAACCCATGACATCTTTCTCGAATTAAAACGTGACTCGCTTTACCGGTTAAATATATATACATATATATTAAAGGCACGGGTTGGAAGAGGAGGTGGGTGGGTCTAATGAAATCCCCATTCTAGGTGCCCGGCCCCGGCGTTGTCACAGCTCGCTGTCTGTCTGTCTGTCTGTCTGTCTGTCTGTCTGTCTGTCTGTCTGTCCGTCCGTCCGCTGTCCGCGTCTGCTGCCGGTCCCCTGGGTCCCCAAGCCCAGCCAAGGGACGGATCTCGGAAGGCAAGGCAAGCGCGCTGGGCCCGGCTCGGCATGACCCTTCCCAGCTACCGTGGTCCGCGCGCGAGCTCTCCCCGTGGGAAGGGGAGGGAGACGGGGCTCCGGCGGAGTCTCGCGTGGGGGTGGGGTAGGGTGGGGGTCCCCGGTCACCCCCGGGAGCGAGCGTGAGCCCAGGCGCAGGCTGCGGCTCCCGGCCCCACCCCTCTCGCCGAGCCCCATTCATCTCCCGGTCCCCCGCGCCATCTTCCTGCCTCCCTCCCTCCCTCCGTCCGTCCCTCCGTCCCGTCTCCGTACCCCGTGCCACAGTCCACCACACAGGCCGGCAACCGTCCCGCCATCTTTCTCCGTCTCGCTCCGCGCTGCTGCTGGAGGCCGGGGATGGGTGACCATGCACAGCCCGGGGCCGCCCAAGCGGTACAGGCTGGCTCGGCGGCGGCGACCACTTCCGCAAGCCGGGCAGGCAGGCAGGCAGGCAGGCAGGCCGGCAGGGAGGCTGACCCGCCCCGCCCTGCCCGCCGCGGCCGCCTCCTCCGCGCCTCCGCCTCCCGCCCCCGCCCTACAACTTCTCTTCCCCTCACGCCGCCTGGCCCCGGAAAGCCAAGATGGCCGCCGGTGCCGACGCCCCGGGCTCAGAGCGCTCCCACTTCCGCTTCCGGGTAGGCGGGACTAGCGCGCGCGCATGCGCGACGGCTCGCCGCTCCCGGGGGTCAGGACTTCCGGGAAGGGGGGGAGCGAGGAGATTCGGGGAACTCCGGCCGAGCTTGTGGTTCTTGGTGAAGGCTCCGAGGGTTTTACAAAACCTTCAGGGTTTCAAGTTTTTTTCTGTGATAAGTTGAGGAAGGAATGGAAGCGGAGTCTCGCTCGCAGTCACGAAAAACAAAACATTCTCCAAGGGCCCGAGGGGAAACAGCTTGATGGAGAACAGGTGACGTGCGGCCGTTCCTCTTGCTTAGGTGGATCCGAGTCACCTAAGAACGGGGATGGATGGATGAGCGGTGGAGACCCGAGGAACGGTGTGCACCGTGAGCCTGGGCTCTTTTCGGAGATTTCTATTCCGTTAACACGTTTGCATCCTGGGTGACCAAGCTCCAGGAGCTCGCCTTTGCAGCTCTCCATCGTGTAGTTTGCACAAGATCTTGATTCAGGATTTAGGGGTGATGATAGACTTCCTTCAGGAACAGTGAGAATAGGTTCTGCTATTCGTATAATACCACCTATTCGTGATTTTAAAAAAAAGGTGGGGTGTGTGTTGTCCATTACAAGCCTAAATATCTGTAATAATGTTGCGTTTAAAACTTCAGAGCTGGAGAAATGGCTCAGCTTGCCTGCAAAGCCCAACAACCCACGTTCAATTCTCCTGTACCCATGTAAAGCTAGATGCATAGGGAGGCGCATGCATGTGGAGTTTGTATGCAGGGGTTGGAGGCCCTGGCCCGCCAATTCTGTCACTTTGTCTCTCTGCTTACAAATAAATAAATAAAAATTAAAAAAAAAAACCACTTTAGAGTGCACCAGAATTACCTGGGATGCTTGTTAAATGCTTTGCTGGGTCACATCCCCAGAGTATTCTCATCAGTCTGCAGTAAGACATGAGATTTTGCATTTCTAATGGTTAATAGCTTTGCTCTCCCATCAGGTTTGTCTGTATTAAAAAGAGTGCCTTAGTAAAAATCACACAGTCGAGTGTTAAGCTGACCTGGGGAATGAAATATTGCTTTTTCATTCATTTTTAATATTTGTTTGCTAGGAAAGTATTTCTCACCTGTTATGGCAGAGAATTGTGCTGACTAAATATAGTGGGATGGGGAATAGATAAGTTCTCAGATATTTAGATTTATGGAGAAACACGAAATGTATGAAAAGCAATGGAAAAGTGTTGAGGACTATGAGAAATGGGGGTGGATTAGTGGGACAAAGGGAGGGAGGTGGAAGATGAAGTTTCTCCTCCACCAAGCACTTGAAAGGTAAAGCCTACAGGTGGTAGGTGGTAAGGGAAGGAAAAAAGAGGCTCCCAGAAACAGCAAGTATGGGGTGAGGAGAAGGTAATCTGTCTTCTTTCTCAAGTTGAAGGAAGACCCAAGTAGTTTAAATGAAGATAAGCCAGAGAAGTTGCAATGGGAAGTGAAGCCTGAGAAAGAAGGAAGTATGAACAGTGCAGGAATTGGAGACCTCTCTACTCAAAGCTTATCCTAAAAGCAACTTAATACCATCAGAATTCAAGAAAATGTGGTTATTTTACTGAGAATTGAGCCAGCACAGTCCAGAGCAAATACAATGTGTGTCAGAGTTCAGGGATAAAAAATGTTGAAGACCAGGCCGGGTGTGGTGGCGCACACCTTTAATCCTAGCACTCAGGAGGCAGAGGTAGGAGGATTGCCATGAGTTCAAGGCCACCCTGAGACTACATAGTGAATTCTAGGTCAGCCTGGACTACAGCGAGACCCTACCTTGAAAAAACAAAACAAAAAAAAAAAAAAAAGTTGAAGACCAGCATCCAAATGGCACCTGATATATACAAAGGAGACTTGCTAAGGAACAACATTATAAACCATTATTAACTATATTACAGCTATTTACATGAAAGAATCCTAAGGGAAGGCTTTTATGAGACAGTGTCTTCAAAGAAGCTTCAGATTCATTATTGCAGGTTTTGCCTATACATTTTTAGAAGATTCTTAAATAGAGTTCTTTGCTGCCAGTTTCATTAAGTAGTTGTGGTCATCTGGGAGGCATGTGCTGGAAGATTACCTTGGACAAAGAGATGTAGCAACTAGATTCTTGTTGCTGAGACAAAATACCCAACCAAAAGCAGCTTATGGGAGAAGTGGATTTATTTCAGGTTTGCACTTTTGAGGGGAAGCTCTATCATAGCAAACAAAACTAGTTGGCTCACAACATTACACATCTGCAACAGAGAGAACAGCAAGCAGAAACTGGGTCTGAACACAGTAAGCTACATTTATCAACCCCAAAATCCACAACCACATACACACCTCCTCTAGCAAGGCTCCACCTCCCAAATTCTCCACTGGCCAGGGACTAAGTAGAAAGCTTAATCACAAACACCTGAGGCTATGAGGGACATGTCCATTCAAACCATCATAAGAGAATTCTGGCTTCATACAAACAATAAATGATTGCTTTTAGCTGTTAAAGGTACTTGGGACAGAAATGAAAGATCCTGTCAAAGAGCTCCCAAACATAACTTAAGACCTTAAAAGTGTGGTTCAGGGGATTTCAGGCCAGAAGCCCTCAAGATGATTGCCTGACACTGACCTTGGGCAGTTTTCAGGAAGTAGTTACATCAAGGATCAGAAACGAGGTTTTCCAGTTCCACTCTGGTTTATGTGGTGGGTGATGTGGGCCATGAAGCTATGGCAACTTGAGATCCCACAGAATGCTGTAGATAGCTGTTGCTACTGAGGAATGCGGGCCTGGTATTAACCCTTTTTCCCCTTCCAAGAGAAATGTTTGTCGTTTTATCTTTGAAGTGCTGAGATTTCATGCCAAAAGTTTATGTGTTGGGGAAAAAATGTAGCAGTATTGAGGGGTGAGACCTTTTAAGAAGTGATCACACTTTGAAGGCTCTGCCCTTGTAAATGGATTGGTGTCATTGTTTTAGAATGGGTTTCTTATTTTCCTTTATTCTTTTAAGGAAGGGGACATTTATTTTGGCTCAGTTTCGAAAGTACGGTCTGCCATGGCCAAGAATGCATAGTAGTTTGGCTCTTTAGAGGCAGAAACGTGGAAAAACTCCTCCCATGCAGCCAGACCAAGAAGCAGAGAGCGACAGTAAAACTGGAAACAGGTACAACTTTTAGAGGCCAATTCCCTAGTGACCCACCAGTTAGGGTCTGTGTCCCAAAAGTTCCATGATTTCTCTGAAACTAGCTCCGCCAACTGTGGACCAAATAAGTGCTTGAATCCTGAGCCTATGTGACTACTATGGTTTGAAACACTAGTTTCAAACCATAGTAGTCTTCTCCTGGACTCCATGGGCTCATGAGCATCTCACAATGTAAAATGCATTCAGTACAATTTCAAAGCTCCCCATAGTTGCAGTTGTCTGGGAGTGGGTTTCTCAACCATTTGATCTTAACCAAAAGGCTGAGAAGGAATGGATTTCTTATCAAAGGATGAGTTTGACTCACGTCCCTCTCTCTACTTGCAAAGCTTTCCACCATGGCATGGCACAAGAAGGTCTCCTTTCTGTCTTTATAAGTGACTTCATCCCTGGTGTTCTGGTGGAGCAGCAACGGAAAATTAGCTGAAATAGTAAATATTGCTTTCTTCAGGCCTTATACCTGACCTGTGAGCTGCCTTTTTTTTTTCTTTATTATACAAAAGTAGATACATTGTATGAACAAATCTTATGATGGTACCCCTATGTCCCCAGTCCACTGGGTATCCTCCTCCCTTGGGCATACTGGATATGTCCATGGAGTAGGGGGTTATGAATTATACAAGAGGTAGCCAGTTCCCCCTCCCTCCCTCCGCTTTGTGTGTTGCTGAGGAGTGCAATGTCTCTGGATATTCTCCCCCCACCATGGCTCTTACAGTCTTTCCATTCCCTCTTCCGCTCAGTTCCCTGAGTTATGGTGGGTGAGTTTTAAATCAGATTTATTGTTGAGATCTTAAGTTTCGCTGACTTTCTGCTTTGGGTTATGTTGGATATCATTGGTGTCTGTCTCCATTGACTTTTCCTGGGTTATCTGTCTTGCTGTGGTGATAGGTCTCTTGTTTATCATGCTACTTTCTCATAGGTTTCATTTGGGGCCTACACAATAGGCCAGGGGCAGCTCATCTCTTGCCAGGATGTCAGCCATCATACCATGGCTTGTTGGTGGAATTGGGTTGACCATGGCATTCTCACTGCCTTCTGAAAAATACAAACAGACTCCATCAGAGAGTGAGATCAGTATAGGTCAAATGAGACACACATTGCTAATTTGGCAAGATTCTATTGGGTGTAGCCTCTCTGTAGTTCTTTGGTAGTGGGAGTTTTTCCTTGAGCCCAGGTTTTTGGTCCCCATAAGCTTTTTCCCTGGATACCAATTCTAGTTAAGGGTTCCTTGTCACTGAGCAGATCTCTTAGGCAATTTGAAAGCTGCTGATTCGCCCCCTAGGTTTTGCGGCTACCATTTTTTAACTTAATGCTATATATGGTTTAGTAGTGTGGGCCTTCAATGATGAAGCTGAGGAATAGCTTCTCTCCCCCCCTCTTTCTGTGCATAGTATATGCACATGTGTATGCAGATGCACACACATGCAGAAGCCAGAGGACAGCATGACGTGTCTTCTGTTGGTCTTCTGCCCTATATCCCAGAAACAGTTTGTCCACTGAACCTGGAGCTGGCATTTTTCAATTAGTCCTGCTGGCCAGGAAGCCCCATCAATCCTCTGGTCTCCACCCTACTAAGCACTGGGGTTATTACTATTTGGCCATGTCCAGCAACTCACAAGGATGCTGGTGATTGTACTCAAGTACCAGAACCCACTGGACGATCACTCCAACCTCTGCTAGCTCTCATTTCAGAAGCAGCAGGAAACCTATTACAATCTGTTTCAAGTAGACAAGACAGTCCTATGCTTGCAAAGGTGGCAATGGTTAGAAACATTTGGAAGGTTCCAGTGCTTTAGGGAAATGCCATTTGTGCTTGTTCCTCATAATATGTCTACCCAAACATTTTGCTTGCTTAAGAGCCCTGTAACTTCCTGTTTGCTGCAGGCAGAATTGGTCAACCTCTGTGCTACTGTGGTGTTCCAGCCCCCATCAACTGCACATTCTTAAGCTACACATCCAGCCAAACCATCCTGTTTGCATACATACATACCCCTTCTGCTCACCCTTTCTCCAAGCAGAAGCAGAGAATATCAGAATTAGAAAGCCAGTCACAGTTGATTTTGCTAGAAGTGAAACGAAATGAATAGTGGATAGGTGGGGTTTATTTGCTGTGCATTAGTTGCTCACTAATAAAAACTCAGTTTCCTTTTTTAGATCAGATCAGTCAGTCACCAAGCATAGCTACCAACTCTCCAAGCTTTTGTGAGTCTTGCAATATCTTTGAAGTAATCTTTTGTTTCAGTTAGCCCTAACCTGTTACTCTTCCTTGCAGCAACTTAAGGATTCTAGGTTGAGAGGAGTTGAGACTTGGATTTTTTTTTTAATGAAACTAAGAAATAGTTTCCAGGTTGGGGAGATGGCTCATCAGAAAGAAAAAAAAACTTGCAATACAAGCATGAGAACTTGAGTTCTGATCTCCAGCAACGAAGTAAATGCCAGAGATGGTGGTACAAGCTGGCTAAGTCATCTGGCTAAAGCTGTGAGTTCCGAGTTCAGGGAGAAACCCTGTCCCCAATAAATAAGATTGAGATTCATAAAGATACCTGAAGTAGGCTTCTGGTCTCCATATGCATGTATACACACACACATGAAGAAATCAAAGTCTGAGCCAGACATGGTGGCTCACACTTTTATTCCCATACTCAAAAGGCTGAAATGGGAAAAAATAACATGAGTTCAAGGCCAGCCTGGGTTGCAAAGTGAGTTTAAGGTTAACCTGGGCTACAGTGAATTATGCCTCAAAAAAAAAAATAAAGAAGAAAAATCAAAGTCTAAGGGGGAAAAAAAATAATTCTGACCTTTTTCAGGGCTTTTTAATTGCAACCAAAAGCATTGTTTCCTTTGGACAGATAATGATTACCAGTTGCTGTAAATTTCCTAGGTTACTCCTGCACTTTTACTTCGTTGAGCCAATATCTTTGGATCCTAACAGGTATCCAAGTATGTCACTCAATCTCCACTATTTTTAAATGAAAAATATTTTTTTAAAAACCAAGTTACATACTAACTGTAGGATGAATATTTGCAAATTCATTGATCAATTAAGAGCTGGTGTGATAGCTTAGTCAATAAAACACTCTTGCCAGCTAAGTACAAGAGAGGGCCTCAATTGGATCCTCAGCACCAATGTAAAAGCAAGTGTTGGTGCATGTCTGCAATCCCAGTGCTGAGGAGATGGGGGCAGAAGGATCTCTAAGGCATGCTGGCTAACCAGCCAAGTTGGGTAAGCTCCAGGTTCAGTGAGAGACCCAATCTCAGAAAATAAGATGGAGAAATAGAGAGTGATTGGGGAAGACACCTGATGTTGACATGTAACCTCCACATTCATATGCACACAGGTGCCCCCCACAAAACATACATACACACATGCACACTAAACACAAGTTGAGGCTCAGAGTGACTGTGAACAAATACATAATTTACTCTAAGCATGCATGAAAATGTTCACCATGAAATGCAGTATTTTGTATAAATGTGTACTAATAAAAAAGAAGAAACTAAATATGGGTCTGGGGAGATAGATAGTTCAGTAGGTTAAAGCATTTGTTGTACAAGTATGAGGACCTGTGTGCAGAACCCCAGAACCCATGTGTTGCAGTCAGCTTTCTAGTTGCTGTGCAGAAAGAACCCAAACAAAAGTGGCTTGTAGAGGAATGGGTTTATTTGGCTTACAGACTCAAGGGGAGACTCCATCCTGGCAGGGAAAACGATGGCATGAGCAGAGGGCTGGACATCACCTCTGCCACAGCACTGGAAATAGCAGCAGGAAGGTGTGCCAAACTCTGGCAAGGGGAAGCTGGCTTATAACCCCCATAAGCCTGCCCCCAACAACACAGCTTCATCCAGGTTGTAAAACCTAAACTGCCATCAGCTGAGGATCGATCTATCAGAACACATTCATTTGTTTGTGGAAAGAGGCACCAAAGGTTCCCAAAACTGTCTGAAACACAAATGCAGCAACTCTTAAAAACCTAATAACTATGCAAAATTTAAACTCATCCACCATGACTTAGGGAAATTTGTGGAAGAGGGGGTGGAAAGAATGTAAGAGTCATGGGGAGGAGAGAATATCTAATGCATAAAAATGAATGTCATCCTGGTTTCAATGTTTTTCTCTAATAACTTATGTTACTGAGCATATTGTTTTGTTAATATATATGCAATTTTAAGCCAATAAAAATGCTAAAAAAAAAACTATATTAAGTTTTAGAACCACACAGGTTCTAAAAACAGCTAATACAACAATGCTACAGAGTCCAGCAAAGGTCCTGGTACTGGAGACACATTTAATACCAAATGAGAGAAACCAAACTTAAACCCAAGTATGAACAAAAAGGATTTTTTTCTTTTGAGCATGTGGAACTCCAATCAGTAGGAATTCCAGAAGCTATATTTGATCCAGGCACAGCTGGATGTAACAGCTCAAAAATAGCTTTCAGAATCTGTTTTTCTTTTGGCTCTGTTTGCCTTTCTTGGCTTGGTTTGATGGCTGCTCTTCTCATGCAGTAGTAACAGTGGCTTAACGTCTGTCTAACTGCTTATCAACCCCAGTGTTCCCAACAAAGACACAGGAATGGACTCTCATGGGCCAACTTGGATCAGGTGTCCTTCCTGAGCTAAAACTTTATCTCCTGTTTGCCAAGCTTAGATCACACAAAAACCCATCCCTAGCATACCCCCACCAAAATAAACCACATGGGCAAAAGCAGAGGAGGGACCAGGGAAATAAAAATAAGTATTTTTATTTTATTACCCCTAGAAGAATAATGAAGAAAAAGAAAGCAAAAACAAAATACATTTTAAAATTTTGCTTTAATTTTCATGCTATAGCAAATGAATATAGCTATTAATTTCTTAGTGGTTGAGGGGCCTTGATATTTTCATAACAGAAAAACTTTAAAGAGTCGGGCGTGGTGGCACAGGACTTTAATCCAAGCACTTGGGAGGCAGAGGTAGGAGAATCGCTGTGAGTTCAAGGCCAGCCTGAGACTCCAGTGAATTTCAGGTCAGCCTGAGCTAGAGTGAAACCCTACCTCAAACCCCCCCAAAAAAAAAAATTAAAGAAAAGGTTGGCTTGCGGGGGGGGGGGGAGATGCATTTGTGTATGTTTTGCACTACTGGTCCTTAAGTGAACATTAAAGGAAATGAAAACTAAAAATGTTGGGCATCTACCAGACTTTGCATTAATCTAAATGTTTAATGAGTCTACCAGTCCTACACAGAGGAAAAGTAATAATTATATTTTTAGCAGCATTTGTATCTTGGTTTCCTTGTCATCTTAAATGCTGATGAGCCTGTGCTAACTAGACTTAGTATTTCCTTGGAAACTATTTAATTATCCAGTTCACCGAGGAAAACTGGCTTCATACATGGCCTATTCCTGGTCACAGTGTAATGAGTATTCTGCTCATTCATTTATCCATTCATTCATTTATTTATGTTACTTGCCAGCTATGAGTCATGAATAAGGGTGGACTCTAAGATTAAAGAGATGAGTAATTTGCAACCCCACCCCTTGAAGAAGTCAAAGTGCAATAAAGGAAACAGACAAATGAATTCTAAAGTTTACCATGAGAAGGAATCTACACAGGGCTGAGAAGCAGGACACCCCTCTCAGCTGAGAGATGAAGGAAGATTTCAAAGAACTGGGCTCTGTGAATGCTTTCCAGGCTTGAAGGAAGTTACAAGGCAATCTAGAGAGACTAACATAGAATGAAAGAACACTGGTGTTTAAGAAATGAGCTATGATTTTGATTGCTGTAGGGTGTGTACAAGGAAAGAGTCATGTGAAAGACTTTGTGTGCTAAGTTTGAATCCAACACTGTAGCTCCAAAACCCTAGTTCTCCAACTAGAGCCAGTGTGCTAATAAAGAAACATCTGGCAAACTTGTTAGAAACACAGACTGGCCAAGCTCCATGTGGTGTTTTGAATGTGAAATACCCTCCATGGTCTCATGTGTTTGTGATTAAGCCTCATATTCAGTCTCCAGCTGGTGGGAGGTGGAGCCTTGCTGGAGGAGGTGTGTCAATTGAGGTTTTTATAGTCTAACTCCACTTAGTGTTCACTGGCTGACTTACTCTTGCTACTACCTTCCAGCTGCTGTAGCAAGATGTGATGCCCAGCCTCTGCTCTGCATTGTTTTTCCCTGCTATGATGAAGCTTCCACTCTCAACTCTAGGCTAAAATAAACCCTTTCCTTCCATAAACTTCTTCAAGTTGGGTGTTTCAGCCCAGCAACAAGAAGGTCACTGCTATGCCCCACTTTTGTAAATTTTGGTTCAGGAGGAATCTGTTCAAAGAAATGTCCCTATTGTCCTATTATCTATGTCTGTAAATACCCACCTTTAATAAGGTTTAATCAGCATTATTTCAAAGCTTTTAATCAGATATCTAAAGGTAAAGGAAAGTATACCCAAAGTCAGTTGGAGTTTATGGTTTTATGCCTGAGAGATATCTGAGTAGGAGAAATCACCACCTCACAACCAGTTATGTAGTCTTCTCCACTACCTAAGAGATGATGAAGACACCTGCTGCTCTAGGCACTGGAAAAGTCAAGAAAGATCCCTTTCCTCCTCATCCACAGCTGATTAGAGATAGACCATTCCAGGCTAGAGAGGCATATCAGCAGCTAAGGGTGCTTGCTTGCAAAGCCTTCCAGCTCAGAGTTTGATTCCCCCAGTAACCCACATACATAATAAAGACAGTGCATAAAGTGGCACATGCATCTGGAGTTTGTTTGCGGTGGCAAGAGGCCCTGGCATATATATATATACATATACATATGTATATATATATATATATATATATATATATACATATATATACATATACATATATATGTATGTGTGTGTGCATCTCTATATCTCTATATATATCTTGTTTACATACATACATGTATCGCTCTTTGCAACTAATTAAGTCAAAATATTTTATAAGAGAGGCCATTCTTTTCTCACACATCTGAATTACTCACTTTTGAGCAGAGATAATATATGTGTAAATCACAATTGAAAGGTCACATTTTCTTAAGACAAGTTTTGAGCAAAGTATCCTTATGAATCAGGGTGTCTATAATCATAGCTCTTGATGCCATGAACACACCTCATGTCTTAACATAATAGCTTTCTAGCCATGCAAAACAGAATTAATGCATATAGAAAAGTCAGTGACTGTGGAAAGTATAGCTTAAATTTTTATGAATTAAAAAAAATCTCAGTATGCTTGTTAAAAAAAAAATCCCCAATGACTAGAGCACCTCCAGTTAGAGAAGCAGTGTGTGTAGGCAGAGAACCCATTAGAGCGCACTAGAAAAAGGAACAGTGTGTTTTGGAAATGGAGCTCTCCTGCATTAGTTTTAGAGTGGCTCAAAACAGAGAACAGAGAAACCTGATAGGAGAATGTTATGATAGAACACACCAGAACTTGAGACCATCTGCAGTTCAGCAGAGGCATCGGGGTGGAGGGGAGGTGAATATTTAGAGACATTTCTGAGAAGTGGAATCCACAGGGCTAAGCAGACTCTTTGATGTGGGAAGTGAAGCTGGTTAGATTCTGATTCGTAAAGAGTGCCCTTGAACTGGGAATGAGCTGAGAGAGAGCAGGAGGTGTGTCTAAGTGTCCAATAGCAAAATGTTAGCTTAAGGTGGAAGTCCAGTCCTATATGGAGCTTGCCATGGGCCAGAGGCCAAGATTTAGGGCTTCACTAGTTAATGCCAAGAAAGAGACTCCGATTGGAAAAAACCTGAGGCTGGAGACTGACTGGCCCCCTCTTATCAGGGACATATGTACCTTGAGCTAGTGTGGCTCTCTGCCAGAGCTCTGTAGTTTTTCTCTAATTTATTTCACCTTCTGCAGCCAGGAACTATAGCTTCCCTGTATGTGTTTAGAGCTTAGGTTAGTGCCTGCACATTCTTGATGCTCACTAGCAATTTCTGGGTGCGTGGATTTTATTAATTACCTAGATAATTACAGTCACACAGTCTCATGAGATCTGAATAGTCTTTTGGCCTCATTTTTGTGATAATTATATAAATGTGTATTTCTGTGATTCTACACGTTTGCATTATTATTTTCCCTTTTTGCAGTGAATAAAAGTAAGCAAAATGCATTTTTTTATTTCAAGCATTCATTATTACAAACTGCCTGTGTAATTAGCGAAATGGGCACCTTCTACACATTTTAATTTAAGTTTTACCAAAAAAGAGCTTGTTAGGGATGGAGGATAGTGCTTGCCTTGCAAGCATGAAGACATGGATTTGATGGCAAAGTGCTTGTCTTACACTTTTGAAGACCTGTATTTGATCCCAGAATCCACGTGAAAATAAAAAGCTGGGTGTGATGGCACACATTTCTAATCCCAGAAGTGATGAGGTAGAGACAGGCAGGAGGATTGATCCCTGGGGCTTAATGGTCGTCCAGTCTAGTCTAATTGGTGAGCTTCAGGCCAGTGAGAGACCCTGTCTCAAAGGAGTGGACAGGTTTCCTGAGGATAACACTGGAGATTGTTCTCAGGCCTCCACACACACAAACATACACAATCATTCTCAAAGACACACATATACCCTCCCCCACACAAAAACACATATACACATGCAAACACATGCCTAATTAATAAATTTAAACTTCCAATTGAATTAAGGACAAGGAATAATTTCCTTTTAAGCTACCCAGATAAACTTGTATGGGTACAGAGAGATTATTATTTTATAAGAAGTTATTTAAGAGAGTGAGAGGCAAAGAGAAAGGAGCAGATAGAGAGTGGGTATGGCTGAGCCAGGGCCTCCTGCCACTGCAAACGAACTCCAGATGCATGCACTACTTTGGACATCTGGTTTTACATTGGTGCTGGGGAATGGAACCCAGGTGTCAGGCTTTGCAAGCAAGCATCTCTAAATTCAGCACCATCTCACAAACCTTGAAATCATTTTTTAAAAGAGTGTTATGATCTGTTATGAAGTATTTGTCTGTCTGTTCTTATATGGTGCTACATAGAATAAATAAAGGAGGTCTTACTCGGGCCTCAAAGTCCTCATGGCCATGAAGGATAAACAGAGAAGAAAGAAGATGCAGGCAAATGTGTGAGTTAATATCTGTGTCTGTGCTTTCTATCTGTGCATAGATTAGATTGCCTCTTTGTTTATTCTCTGTTATCATTGTCTTCTTTGCAGAAAAGTACCTTCTGAGTACCAGACACACCTATTCATAGAAATTTCAAAGCAACAAAAAATTCAAAGAACTATTAATTCCTGTATAATCTCCTCTCCCTCCCTAGAAAGAGCAATGACACAAGGTAATGTCAGCTATTTCCAAATACAATATCTAAGCATATGTGTGAATAAACATTGGATTACTTAAAGACAAAGAGAGAAGAGATAAGGTAAAATGGCCAAATTATTGGAAAAATTAAGAAAAACAATCCTTTTGGGGTTCTTGGAATGCATGGTTTGAATCGCATGTTACCCCATAAACTCGTGTCTTGAATGCTCAGTTCCCAGCTGGTGGTAATTTGGGAAGTAGAGTCTTGGGGGGAGGTGTGCTTCCAGAGTCAGGCTTAGGCGTGTTATAGACAGGTTTACCTTGCCAGAGATTGACTCAGATTCTTGCTATTTTCCACCTGCTGTGGCAAAAGTGATGTCCAGCCTCTGCTTGTGCCATGGTTTCCCCTGCCATCATGTGATTTCCCCTTGAGACTGTAAGCTGAAATAAACCCTTTCCTCCCATCAGCTGCTTTAGGTTAAGTGTTTTGTCCCAGCAACGTGAAGGTAACTACAGCATAGATCTACATTTGAAGCTATTTATTTGGGATGAATTTCTACCTGTGGGTAACAAATTGTACCTGTCAAAGCATACTGACTCTGTACTTCCTGTGTATACCTTGATATGGCCTTATTATCCTGAAAATCTATAGCTTCTTGTTTCCTCTGATCTTCAGGAGATTGTTTGAGCCTCTCTGCTTATAATGTGTGCTATATATGCCAGCCCCATATACTGACCCAGTTGCTTCTTATGTTGCCCTGATACAAATATCAGTGTCTGCCATCTCTTACTGGCCTTACCAAACTCCTGTTTTGTTTTCTCCGACTTTTCACTACTCAGTTCCCAATATAGCATTGCACCTGAACTTTGGAAGTGTGTGTTTATGCATGTTTTCATTTGTGTGTGCATGTAGAGGTCAGAAGACAAAGCTGTTATCCTCAGGAACATCATTTCTCTCTTTTAGAGCCATGGTCTCTCATTGGTCTGGAGATCACCAATTAGGCTAGACTGGCTGGCCAGTGAGCTCCAGTGATCCTCCTATTTCTGCCTCCCCTGCACTGGGATGATAGACACCACACACAATCACACCCAGGATTTTACATAGACAATGAAGATTGAGCCTAGGTCCTCGTACATGCAAAGCCAGCACTTTACCACTGAGCTATCTCTTACATTATCTCCTGTACACTAACTTTAATGGACAAGACTAATCAGTTGCCTGGTTACTCTTAGAACTAACCATGCTTTCCTCGCCTCATGTTACATCTATATAGATTCAATTGAATGCTACCAATTGCCTCTCCTCAGTTCATTTTTCCATACCCCTCAAAATATGAGAGTGAAATATAGCAAGTTAAATGAGGGTGCGGATATAACTTGTCTAGTGTGCTCAAGGCTCTAGATTAACAAAACAAAACATTAAACATAAAGGGAAGCTATATTACCACTCCTTGCCTTGCTTTGACTTGGGAAGCCCCTGCGCATAGCCCCTTTATTTACTTTATGGGGAACATTTTTGAGGCAGAGGGTCTCACTGCCAGGCTGACATAGAACTCTCTGTACCCATGCTGGCCTCGAACTCAGCAATCCTCGACCTCAACCTCCTGAAGGCTGAGATTGAAGAGGTAAACACATGCCTGGCTCCACAAGGCTTCTTTTCCTCCACAGTTGACATTCTTTCAACAACAGTCAGAGGTTCCAGCTCTGATAACACAACTTGCTGCTGCTCTGCCCAGCACGAGAGGTGAGTAGCAGAGATGCCTGTTGCCTCCATCCTCCCGCTGAGGCCTCCTTCCTGCTTGAATCTGACTTTCCTGCCCTCACTGTACCTTTAGAACTCCTTCCTGGTATTTAATACCCTCAACTACCTGCAGTCAGCTCTGCCAGGGTCCCATCTCACACCCTCGGGTGCCCATAGCTAGCAAGTTATTAGGCAAAAAACAAAATAATTGTCATAATCACAGAGGAACTCATGTAGGTGCTGAAAGGCTTTTATCCCAAAGTGTTCAGTGAAATGTAAAGTCACTAAGGTACATGTTATTGAACACAGTACAAAGGACACATTTTTATTTTCTTCAAAGCCTTGTTCATGTAGTTAATGTCTTATTCATCAGTGATCTCCCCTCAACAGGAGCCACAGGGAGCACAGCACAGCACACAAAGGATTGTGCCCACGCTGAGGCCAAAATAGTTAGTGGCACAAAGGAGAGAAAAACATGAAGACATCATCATCTCTGAAGTGGGTTGACAAGCACACCTAACATGGCAGGTATGCCCAAGATCCCCACTGTTCTCCCCAGGGTAATACTCCGCCATAACCTGACCATAACCATGAAGCAAAGCCAAATAATGTAAAGTCATATAAGAATATTATATAGAAGAGTCTGGGATAGTTGTCAGTAGCCTAAATGGCTGAAGAGTAACCATCCCCTGAGACAGGCTTTGACAACAGTCAAGCATGGGGATGGGAATGTAGCACTCAGTGTAGAGTACTGGCCTAGCAGGCATAAAGCCCAGCACTGAACACACCAGGGTATGGTGGCACAAGTTGGAGGGAGGTGGAGGCAAGAGGCTCAGATGTTCAAGGTCATCCTTGATTACATAGTGATTTCAAGACCAGCCTGAGCTTCATGAAACCATCTAGAAAAAAAAATCAAACCTTGATGCTGTGTAAAAGGTTGAAGTTATAGTTACTTAGTAGATCCTTTCCTGGCTTTGTTGAAATGGGGCAGAACTAGAAGCCAAAGAGAAGAGTTAGGGGGTTTTGTTTATATTTTTGATTGTTTGAAAGAGGGTCTTGCTATGTACCCTGGGCTAACCTTGAATTCTGCCTCTCAAGAGTTATAGTTGTAGACTACCATACCCTTCACTGTTTGTTTTCTATTTGGCTTTGGTGTTTTCTTTTCATGTATGAATGTATATATGTATGAATATATTTTTGCTGTGCTAGGAAATCAAACTCAAGGCCTTGCACATGCTTTCCTACTGAGCCACATGACTAGCCCATAGCTTTATTCCTTAATCAGAGATGAAGCATGTATTAGTTGCTTTAGGATGCTGTCACAACCTCATATAGATGGCTTAAACCACCAATATGGGTTGTTTCCATTTGGGAACTGAGAAGTCCAAAGTCAAGGTATGGATGGTTGGTCCTTCTTGAGGATTGTGAAGTACACTCTCTGCTCTTCTCCCAGCTTCTGCAGTGGACTGCCAATCTTGCTGACCTGTCGCCACCCCCACCTCTGCCATCACCTTCACCAGGCATTCTGCCTCTGTGTGTGATCATATCTGGGTCTGAACTTCCTGGTTTTAAATCTAGATGTGATGATGCACATCTAATTCCAGATACTTAGGAGTGGCAATAGAATCTCTCAAACCCAGACATCAGAGACCAGGCTGGGAAACATAATGAGGTGCCTGTTTGCAAAAAAAAAAAATGAATTTTAAGGCTGGAGAGATTGCTTACTTTCCTGCAAAGTCTAATGACACTAGTTAGATTCCCCAGTACCTACATAAAGCCAGATGCCCAAAGGAACGCATGCACCTGGAGTTCATTTGCAGTGGCTGGAGGCCCTGGTGCACCCATTCTTCTCTATCTCTCTCTGCTTGCAAATAAATAAATTTGTTAAATTAAGTAAACTTTAAAAATTTCCTGTTTATAAAATGATGCCAGCCACATTAGATGAGAGCACACCTCAGTGTTTTCCTTTTAATGTGATTACCTCTGTAGATATCTTCAAATAAAGCCACATTCTAAGGAATGGGGGAGGGAAAAGGGTTTCAACATATCTTTCTTGAGAAAAGGAAGGGGAAAAATTCTCAACCAGTAATAAAATGTTTAAACAAATTTGCTCACCATCTGTTTCTGAACCCTGCTTTCCATAACCACCTACACACGTCTCCCCACTGTTGTCTCGTGGCTAAGCCTGTGGTCAGAAAAAAATATCTGGTCAACTCATTCACTCTACAGTACAGATGACAAAAGCTGTCATTATCTATTTATAGTCATTCAAAAGAATATAAAGCAGTGACAAGACATGATGAATTATAGCATGTTGTCCCTTTTGAAAATACCTGCATTTTGGCTTGGAAATGTGCTCAGTTAGTAGAGTGCTTCTCTAGCTTGCAGGAGACCCTGAGTTCAATCCCCAGCACTTCATAAATGGGGTGTGGTGGTTAATGCACTCAGAAGGTGGATCAGGGTATAGGGTCATCCATCCTCAGCTACTTTTGAGGCCAACCTAGTCTATATGAGACCCTGTCTCAAAAAAAAATTTTTTTCATGTTAACAAATCGTAAGGAAATATAACCATTATTATGACATAATTGGTCAAATAATTGGAGGATATGAGTAAAAACTTGCTAATCCACTTGTTTATTGTAATTAACATAAAAGCTGCATTTTCTGGTAATGGCAAAATAAAATTGAGTCCTAGTGTAACGAGGTGAGCTGGGGCTTAGAATTTAGATAACTCCCAGCAAAAATTCCAATGTGCCCCAAATTTAAAGAGTACCCGAGTTCTTGTCTACAAAGTTAAAGAATTAAAATCATAGGCAACAAGATAGTAAGGTATAGTGCAAGACTTTATTATTTAAGGGAACATGGGGAGTTACAGAGTTCTCCAGCCACAAGTGTGGGGAAAACACATGTCAGAGAGTTTAACAGAACTTATGCTGTTCAGCTAAACAAGCAGCAGAAGAAAAGATAACAGAGGGCTCCCATCACGAGAAGGAGAGGTTTATGAGGGGAAAAATCTGGAGCCTTCCAATGCTGGGGTAGGGAAAGGCCTTACCTAAGGCAGGATTCAGAGGTCCTTCCGCTAGCCTGGCTTGTGTGGGAGAGAGGGCTAAGACAAAGGTCCTTGGGAATTCAAGATCCCCTCCAGGTGAGTCAGAGAGACAGCTGATTGGTTCATACCTGACCAATCAGTTTTAGCCCCTAGGTTGTAGCTCTAGCTAGACACCTCCCACTCAAGGAGAGGGTGTCTCTGGAGCTACCTGACCCTTCACACTAGGTTCATGATGCAACAGGCATTCATAATTCGGTTTCTTTGTCTTAGTCTTTGCCTTTTTATCTCTACTTTATGGTTTTGGGAATGGAACCAGAACTCCATATGTTTAAGTATTTTAACACTAAGCTATGTACCCAACCCCAACCCCCTTATTATTTTTTTTTTTACTCATCTCACTGTGTTGCCCAGCCTGGTGTCAAAGCCCTATATCCAAATGATTCTCTTGCCTTAGCCTCCCAAGTAGCTGGGACAACAGCCACATGCCATAATGCTTTATACGCTCGCAATTCTCTACTGAAGATTACTGTGATTTATTCTTTAACACTATCTCATCTGCCAGGGCTCAGGAGACATCACAAAGGAAGTGGAGACATAAGCATGAGTGCATCTCCCCTTGCTGTCCTGACATCATGCTCCAGAAAGACACTGAGGACACCCAAAACCCATCAAAGCAGGAATCCAGAGGTTACAGAGAACTCAATACTAAAGTAGACTTTTAATACATGTGCCAAGGCTCAGGGAACATTGCAGAAGAGGGGGTGGAAAGATTGTTAACAGCCACAAAGTGGGAAGGAATATCCTGAGGCATTACCCCCTCCACAGAGACTGACTGCTACATTCTTGATCCCATTGTGAATACCAATAACCCCACTGAGAAGGGCCCTCAGTGGAATGGGGACAGGGAAGAGATAATATAAGGAAATAACACAAGGGGAATAGGACCAACAAGTGATTCGTTCATACAATAAAGTACAAACTATTTAAAAGAAAAGGTAAATACATTACTGGAAGGAACACAAGCATGATAGCACTGATATAATCATAAGTAGTTTATGGATTATGAATTAGCAAAAAATTTAAGCCACTCTTGCCAAGATTGCCTTTGTGCCTTCCTTGTGGGTTCACCCATAGTAATGCACTAAGATACCTTTTTCTTTCTTTTTTCTTTATTGTTTTTATGTTTTTTGATTTTTGAGGTAAGGTCATGCTCCACCCCAGGTTGAGCTGGAATTCACTATGTAGTCTCAGGGTAGCCTAGAACTCACAGCAATCTTCCTATCTCTGCTTTCCAAATGCTTCAGATAACTATTTTTACATTCAAAAAATAATTTATTACAGTTTGAATGTAACAATGTCCCCCTTAGGCTCATGTGTTTGAACAATTGACCTTAGCTGGTGGTGCTGTTAGGGAAGTTGTGGAACCTTTAGGAGGAAATTGCTAAACAGGTGGAGGAAAAAGGACATGTAGGTCCCAAGTGAAACACATGAGACAGTGGTGGGGCAATAAAGAGACCTATAAGCACAGCCAATCAGTCTTCCCAGGTTAAGTCAGCGAGACAGACACTGACGACTTCCATCACAACTTAAAATAGAAGCACAGAGACTCTTAAGGTCACAACAACAACAATGAAATAGACTTAAAACTCACCCTCCATGACTCAGAGAACTGAGCAGAAGAGGGGGCGGAAAGATTGTAAGAGCCATGGTGGGAGAGATTACCCAGAGACATTACCCTCAGCTACAATTCATAAAGGGGGGGGGGCAACCTTGGTGCCTCCTGTGCTATCCATAACCCCTTGCCACATGGATTGATCCAGTGTGCCCATCGAGAAGGATACCCAGGGGATTGGGGATTGGGGGAGGGAAATGGGAATATAAGCACAGTATTTACTCAATCAGTGTATCTAATTTTGGGCAATAAAGGTAAACAAACAAACAAACAAACAAAAAGAGCCAAGCATAATGGCTCCCAGTACTGGGAAGGCAGAGGTAGGAGGATCACCGTGATTTTGAGGCCAGTCGGGGACTACATAGTAAATTCAGGTCAGCCTGGGCTAGAGTGAGTCCCTACCTCAAAAAAAAAAAAAAAAAAAAAAACTCAAATTAAGGTGCAGAAACAAGAGAAGAAGAAAGCAGACATTGACCTTTGGCCCCACATGCATGTGTACCACATGCTTATGAATACATATGCACACTCATGCACACACACATATTAACATGCACATATTAATGCCACTGGGATACTCAAAAAACATCTATCTATATATATTATTTTTATACCATATAACATATATGATATATCTAGTGCAAGACTATCAGTTTAGGAATAGTAAGCTAAGATCAAGAAAAATCTAGTCCCTTTCTTGAAGGTCACTCAGATAATCATTAGAAATTCTTGGATATTAATTATATTACTCTAACATTCCTTGCAGTTTCACATTACAGATATGAATATTAAGTGTAAATAACCCATTTTGCCAGGTAAGAAAGCCCTTCCCCTCTGATTTTTGGCTTACAGGCAATAGAAGCCTAGTAGACAGTCTATCCTCACAATTCATGGTTCTGATTGTGACTGTGCTTACTTGCTAAACTCACTTGTAACCTCAAACTCAATACCCACAGACCTTTTAGATGGTTTATGGCCATGTATAGAGAGACAGACGGTTTGTATTGCTAATTACATACAATCTCACTGAGATTAAACAAGGCCACATTCAGCCTAGTTGTTTCTGCTCTCATAGGTGTGCAGTTGACTTATTTCATAAACAAGTGCCATGATTCTCACAGGTGGTGATTTTGCTGTTTAAAATGACATGAAGTTGGGGCTGGGGATGTAGCTCAGTTGGTAGAGTGCATGTCTAGCATGCACAAAACTTTGAGTTTGATCCTCAGCACTACATAAACAGAGTGGTGAGCTTGGTAATCTCAGCATTTAGAAGTGGAGGCAGGAGGATCAGAAGTTCAAGGTCATCTTGGCTAATAGTGAGTTTGAAGCCAGCCTGGGCTACATGAGACCCTGTCTCAGGAAAGAAACAAAATTCCATGAAACATAGTGCTAAGTATGGTGTAATGATCCTAACACCAAAAGGTTGTGATGTGTCTTATAGATTTTACACAAGCTTCATTCCAGCATGAGTTACAGTGCTGTGAGCTGTGAGTTCAACATTAATGGACTGATTATAGATTCATTAGAGTCTCTAAAGAAACCCACATAGGACAGACAAGGTCAAGTGTTTGGTTGACAAATTGTGACCAGAGGCTGTTTCCCCTAGCAACAAAGGTTTCAGCATGTACTATTTCAGCTTTCAAAGGGACTTTATAAAATATTAGTACCATAAACAATGAAAATCACCTGTATTTCATATCATAGCATAGGAAGACCACTTTTCCCATCATGATACTTAGTCCTTACATCTATTTGATTTAATTTTCTCTTAAATATAACTATCATATGCCACATTCTTGAGATTAAAAAATGTATTAGTTACTTTATTCATTGCTGCTTAAGTATAAAACAGAAGGGTTTATTTTGCTTAAATAAGAAAATGTGTCCCAAAATGGCAGGGAAAGCATAGTGGCAGAGAGGCTGCTGGCTGGTCACATGGCATCTGTAGTCAGGAAACAAAGGACAAAAGGAAGTGGGGGCAAGCTATACAACCTCAAGGCCCATCATGACCTCCTCCATCAAGGCCTATCTTAACTCGATATGACAGGGTCTCTCATTGAACTGGGAACACACTCATGCTGCTTGACAAGCTAACTTTCCAGGGATTCTCTTCTTCGCTGACCCAGTCCTAGCATGACTGGAGTGTGTCAGCATGCCCAGAGTTTTATGTGGGATCCAAACTCAAGTCCTCATGACAAACATTCTGTGGATAATTTTCACAGTGCTGCCCTGCCATACCTGTCTACTGCTCTGTTCACAACACAGCTTCTCAGGAAATTATCAGATTTGAGGTTATATGTTCGGTGGGGGTGGGGTGGGGAGGGCTCCAAATTTGGTCTCTGTGTGTATGTTCAAATATGTGTGTGTACATGATGGGAGGGCAGAGGAAACTCCATCCACTTTTTTTTTCAAGGTAGTAACATGGGCTGGCTATAATAAGGTAGGTTGACTCTAATAAAATAGTTATTTTAAAACCAAGCCTGTATCCATGGTCCCCTGTCACAAGGACTGATCCAGACGACCCATGGAGGAGGTTATCCAGTGGAGGGGGAAGGGGAGGGCAGCGGGGAATTGGCGATAACAACTCATTGTTTGCCCACTAAATGTTATAAGTCATTATGGACAATAAATTAAAAATAAATAAATAAATAAATAAATAAATAAATAAATAAATAAATAAATAAACCCAAGCCTGCAGTTGCCCCTCCATCTTAACAAAACAGGAACCCCATTTTTTTCTGGTTAAAAGGTGCAGGCCTTTTCCTAGGTGGGAGTTAAGTTCAAGGAGTACACAAAAGTGGATACGGTTGATGATTAAAAAGAATAAAGAATCAGAATGTAGGGATGGGATCCTGCTAGAAACTCCATGGTGACCACCATGGTGACCAAGTCACACTGTGCTCCTGTGCCTTCCTACTCATTGTTATATTGCTTGCTTTGCTGGGAAACATTATATGTTACAACATAAGAATGATTCATGGGTTTTTGCCTTTAAAACATGCTGAAAATAGTGCTCAGGGGCCAAAAGCCTACTCAGGAGGCACAGGATGGTCGTGGCTGTTGATTCTTTATCAAAGACTTTCTTTTAAACTGCTTGGGTGTGTTGTACCTCAGTTATCTATGTCTCAGTTTTCCTGTAACAGTAGGGTCTTCACTCTAGCCCAGGCTGACCTGGAATTCACTATGTAGTCTCAGGCTGGCTTTGAACTCACAGTGATCCTCTTACCTCTGCCTCCCAAATGCTGGGATTAAAGGATTAAAGGCTGTATTTGCTAGTTTTCTTTCTTTATTTCTCTTTCTCTTTCTTTTCTTCTCTCTCTCTCTTTCTTTATTTCTTTCTTTCCATCCACCTTTTAGAGGGACAGGGTCGCTCACTGGCCTGGAACTGGTGAGAGAACTCCAGGGATCCACCTGTGTTTGTCTCTCCAAATCTGGGATTACACCACCACCCCCGGCATGATTATGTGTGTGCAGGGGATCAAGCCCAGGCCCTCATGCTTTCCAGGTAAACTCCTTACCTACTGAGGTATCTCCTCAGACATAGAGCAGCTCCTTAAAATGTTTTTAATCCCAGAACTCTGGAGGCAGAGGTAGGAGGATTGCTGTGAGTCCAGGGCCATCCTGGGACTACAGAGTGAGTATCGGGTTAGTCTGAGCCAAAGGGAGACCCTACCTTGAACCCCCCCAAAAAATAATTCAAAGACACTACTACTTCATTCAGAGAATCCTTTACTTGGCTGATGGAAAGGGGCCATCGAGGGATACATTAATGTTCATTTGTGAACAAATCCAAACTGAAGAGCTTGCAGTCTTACAAGCTAGAAGGAAACATTTTAGAGAGACTAAACAGGAAATATTTTCCCACCAGAATTGACTAGCAACCTGGACCTGATAGAAGAACAAAGTTCACAGAAACAGGACCTAACTACCTATGTAGCTAGACTCCAATCTGCCTTCCTCCTGTCTCGGCCTCCTGAGTTCTGGGATTAGAGTCATGCATCACTGTGCATGGCTGAAATAATTCCTTTGTTTTTATTTATGTTACTTTTTATGAAAAAATACTGTGATACTGGGAACTGAACCTAGGGCTTGGCTCATGGTAGACTACTAGGCTGAGCATGTTACATCCTCAGCACTGAAAATAATGTATTCAATAGCAAGATAATGATTGTGTTAAACAACTGCCTTGCAAAATTCTTGATAACGTAGGAGTTTGCTCTTACAAACCAATATATGCACAGCAGTCATCAGATATTCAGGCTTTGATTTCGGTCTCAGTTCAACCACTTGTAGGAGAAGAGGCCCATCACTGTTTGTAAATCTGAAGCTTCCTCACATACAACCTAACATTAATAATTATGTCTATTACATTGGGCTATCACCAATATTAGAACTAATAGGCATAGATCTGAGGAGATGGCTCAATGGATACAGTGCTTGCTATGCAAGCATGAAGACTGGAACTCAGATCCCAGCACCCACATAAATGTTGGGTAAGGGTGATGTACTACCTGAAACCCCAGCACCCAGGAGATGCGGGCAGAGGATCCCCCAGGGCTAGCTGGCTAACTTGCTAAACTAGCCAAATCTATGAGCCCTGGATTCAGTGAGCAACTCTACCTCAGTTAACAGATTAACTGAGGTAGGTAGAGAGTGATTGAGGAAGACACCTAACATCAACCTTTGTTCTCCATGTACCCACATACATGTGAGCATATATACATGTCCACATGCACATATACATCAAAAAAAGCATTAGACACAAAGTGTACTCAACCCAAATTATACAACCTGTAGCTCACCATCCACCAGAGAATGGGGATCATAGTAGCTATGACAGCAGCAATTGTCCAGTTGTATGGTGACTATTAAATGTCCACCTTAAAGGGTATTATAAAATTAAATGTGATAACTTAGTACACAATCAGGTTTAGGTATTACAATAATGACTATCATAACCTTTGCAAACATCACAGGTTATGTCAAGCACAAATATCCATCTGTGAGTATGACCCACTTGACAGTGAATAGTGGGTCAGCTGTTTTGTAACCAGCCTACCTGTCATCTTTTCTAGGATTTAGAGCCATAGTCCCAATTTGTGAAGCAATTCTTTAAACAGCAACGTATTACTGGACCATTATTTAATCTGGATTCTTGAAAGCCAGAGTTCCATCAAAATGAAATGACAGGGGTTGGGCGTGTGCTCAGGTAGTAGAGTGGCTACAAGCATGCACAAAGTTCTGATGACAGCATCACATATAACCAGGTATGATGGTGCATACCTGTCATCCCACCACTCCAGAGGAAGAGGATCAGGAGTTCAAGGTCATCCCTGGTGTCATGGTTTGATCCAGGTGTCCCCCACAAACAAATGAATGTGTTCTGATAGATCGATCCTCAGCTGATGGCAGTTTGGGTTTTACAACCTCGATGAAGCTGTGTTGTTGGGGGCAGGCTTATGGGGTTATAACCCAGCTTCCCCTTGCCAGTGTTTGGCACACCTTCC